>CABHPP010117729.1:7305-26403 GCA_902168425.1 Peromyscus attwateri | reverse complement strand
ATATATATATATATTGGTTTTCGAGACAGGGTTTCTCTGTGTAGCTTTGCGCCTTTCCTGGAACTCGCTTGGGAGACCAGGCTGGCCTCGAACTCACAGAGATCTGCCTGCCTCTGCCTCCCGAGTGCTGGGATTAAAGGAGTGCGCCACCACCGCCCGGCGATGTGTGTATTTTTACACTGGTGTCTACCCATATCTCCCTCCCATAGGTACAAGAGGTGCCTGTGTCTGAGCAAGCTGCTATTGATGCACTCTCTGCTTGCTGTGTCTGTGTCTCAGGGGGCCCCTCTGGGTCCAATTTTAGCTCTTGGTATAATTGGAGCTTGCAGATTCTGTACCTCCAGGAGTTGCTCTTGGTCCAATCCAAGCTAGTTGATTCTGTGACTCACAGAGATGCTCTTGGTCTTATCAGGGCTCTTGGTCCAGTCAGAGCTGACCAATTCTGTGTCTCAGGAAGCCTCTCTTGGTCCAATGAGAGGTGGCAGATTCTGTGTCTCAGCAAGTCACTCAGGTCCAATGAGAGCTGGAAGTTTGGTTTCTGTGTCTCAGGAAGTTACTGTGGCCACAGGTGGATGGATATTGGGGTAGGGCATGGAATTTGTAGACTGCAGGGTCCAATAGGGGGGTTTTGGTTGTGGTGGGGGGCTTCCCACAGGAGTTTTCCCTGCTGGCTGGAAGCTGGGGCAGAGTTGGGTCTAATGCAGATATTTTGTGCTAAGATTATTTGTTTATTGGTGAGAGCAGGGTATTTATTTTTGGGGAAATCCATGTCTTTACATCTCATCACGTATTTTATGAACTTAGTTATACCCCCATTTGGTATGTGTATGTATAGAATTGTAATGTCTTCTTGTTGAGGGGAATCCTTTCATCATTTCATTGATTTTGTAGTGTTTGGTCCTTTCATAACTCTCTGTTGCATAACTACTGTTTTGGCTGCTTTTGATTTTTTCAAGTAGGCTCTTGGATGTCTTTAATCACTCTCCTTAGTTCAAATATTCCTTCTAGAATACTCAATAGGGCTGGTTTGGTACTCATAACTTCCTTTAGTTTATGTTATCATGTAAAGTTTTTATTTCTTCCTCAATCATGACAGATACTTTTTCTGGTTATATTAATCTGGGTTCACAGCTGTGATCCTTCAGAACTTGAAAGTATATCATTCCAAGCTCTTCTTGCTTTAAACGTTTCCATTGAAAATCTGACAGTTATTTTAATGGGCCTGCCTTCACATGTGACTTGGTGTTTCTCATTAAGAGATTTTAGTACATTGGAGTTTCTTTTCTGGTCCTGCCTACTTGGTATTCCATATGGTTCTTCTATACAGTTAGGTTCCTCTTTCCCTAGATTTGGGGAAATTTCTTCTCTAATTATTTTGAAAATATTTTCTTTGCCTTTGGTATGTAGTTTTCCCTCCTGTAGACTTGGTTTGTTCATGGTCTCCCAAAGATCTCACATGTTCCCTTCATAACTTAAAAAAAATTAGTCTTCTTCACTAAATGTCTCCATTCCTCCACCTTGTCTTAAACCCCGGAGATTCTTTTGTCTTCCATTACATGAGTGGGGTTTTCCATTGAACTTTTTATTTAATTTATTGACATTTTCATCTCTAACATTTCAGAGTAGTTTTTCTTCAGTATTTCTGAATCCATTTTTATATCTTATATGGACTTCCTTATTTCATGTAGCTCTTTGTCATGTCCTCATTCAATTCTTTGAACATATTGTTTGCTTGTTTTTGCTTGGCTTCTAGGTTACCTTTATTCTTCCAGAGAGAGTGTTTGTAATAGTCTTTAGGGACTAGGTTGTAGTATGATTCAGGTGTTTTTTTCCTCTACAAGACTGGTGGTCAGGCTACTGAGTTCTACCTCATCTTCCCCTGAGAGTAGGTTACCAACTGCAATACAAGGTGCTATCTATGGGTAGGTTCTCTGATTGCTGGGTTGTCTCTTCTGTCCCTTGCATTCCTTTCTAAGCTCCTAGAAGGTTGTCTTAATTGCTTGGAGTTCCTCTCTGATAGGAGTTCCTCTCCTGTTTTCTCCTTGGGAAAAGTATTCTGTATCAGTGTCTGAGACTTACTCTAGCTGTAGATCTGAATCTTGTTCTGCCTATGGTTCTGTAGCATGGGTCTCTGTGGCATGGACCTCACATTGTGCTGGTCTAACGTGGGGTATAGTGGCAAGGGACACTAAGATCAGGCAGGTCTCTGGCCATGTGTTTCTGGCCGTACACAGATAGTGTAATGTATGATATGGAGGGATGAGATCCTGAAGTTGGCCTGGGACTCTAAGAATAGGTTTCTGACCTCATAAGGGACCAAGTCTAATGTGGTTGGCTATAGGGCATGATCCTGGCTTTGGAATGGGGCTCTAGGCATGATTATCTGACCCTACATGGGCACAGTCCAAGGTCTAGCATGGTAAGGTGGGATCCTAGGTTTGGGCTTGAGTCTGAGCATGAGATCTGTGACCTCACATTGGGCTGGGGTTGGTCTGAAACCTTTTCTCATTTTTGAATGATGTAAGCAAATTATTTTCAAGTAGAAATATAAATATACTGTGAATGCATACTTAGCTACTCATATGTAAAAGCGCCTTTGCTACTTTTTTGATTTAAGTAGCTTTAGTTCACAAATATAGGTTACTTTATTCACTGCTATAAACATCATTATACTCATATATTTTGAATTATCATTTACCTTTCTTACTGAATTCAAAGTTCTTAATGAACTTTGAAGTTCAAAATATTTGCAACCAGTATGACTTCAGACATAATCACCAAAAGTACAGCAGAGGGAGTGGAAGCAACATAACTAGGAAAAGAGGAGTAATTACAGCTTAGAATATCTGTAGTTCGGGGTTGAAGCGATGGTTCTCAGTGGTTAAGAGCACTCACTACTCTTCTAGAGGACACATGTTCAGGTCCCAGCATCTACATGGTGGCTCACAATCATCTGTAACTCGAGTGCCATTGCATCTGACACCCTTTTCTGACTTCCACAGGGACCAGGCATGCACATGGAGTATGTATACATGCAAGCAAAACACTCATACACATTAAAAACAAATCTAAATTTTTTTTGAAAAGGAATATCCATAATTTGATTACATATGCCCTTAAAAGCTTATTAAAATATTAGTATTTGAATACATACAAAAGCACATACAGTACCAAGTTTCTTGTAAGAGAAACATTGGAATCATAAAACAGAAGAAAATTAAAGCAACAGAGATGAAAAAGTCATTCAGAAACTAACCAGAAGAAGATGTACTGAGCCACATTAATAGCAGGTAAGCAATTATTAAGGGAAATGAAGAATACTACCAAAATAACAAGTATCCCTTTGGTAAGACGATATGCTCTGACCCTGAAGAGATGAGTTTTTGAAATCTGTATGTACATAAAGACTACAGCATCATAAGCTCAAAGCAGAACCCAATACTACAATACGAAGCAGAAATCTAGAAAATGGGCACTGAGTGCAGGTAGACCAGCAATTATTACAAAAGACACCTAGATTATCAGAAGACTCAGAAGTGGGGTGCCTGTAATAGTCCAAAGAAACATATGGCTGCAGGCCTATTCACAAACCCAGTAGGAAGGTTTTCTGAGTTTAATTAAAAACAGTATAAAAGAAGTGTACGTACTCTCCGCGTTATCATCCCGAAGAAGGCCAGATTTCTTGTTCTGAGACACGTTTCTGGTTATAATAAGAGGTTTCTTCTCAGGCACTAGATTGTCCACTGATAAATCTTTTTTCTGGTATTCAGAAGGAATTCCTAAGGAAAAGGAAAATGTGTGTGTCAGGGAATTGCTGAACACTCAAACTTCCCACCCATGGGGAGATGAGGAAAGCTGAGCACAGGTTTCATGAGCATGTGACAGCCTTTCTTAGCAACTCCTGCCTGGGACAATAGCTCCCAGAAGCCACTGGTCATTGTTTTCTGTTTGCTCTTCCCATTTTGCCTGTTTTATTCATTTTGACTGCCATCTCTTGTGCTGTGGAAACCACACTCAGGTCAGAGCACAAACTGTCCAGGAAGCATGCTCACACAGAACCCAGGACACAGAGACATGGACCTTCTGGGGG
The DNA here is from genome assembly GCA_902168425.1 of Peromyscus attwateri. NCBI lineage: Eukaryota > Metazoa > Chordata > Mammalia > Rodentia > Cricetidae > Peromyscus > Peromyscus attwateri. Next base: position 22,313 of record CABHPP010117729.1, on the reverse strand, counting down.
GTTTGTTGTCAAACTGCTTATGTTATTCTACTCACTACTGAGTCTCGCATCTTCAGAAGTTGTTCCTCTCTCTAACTGTGCCTGGGATTCTGACGAGAACTCTGAATGCAATTGTGCATAGCTTTCGTCTGGCGCTGCAAAATGAACTACATAAGAGAGGTACTTAGTCTTCAATATAAAGGGAAATCCATGAAATACCAGGGTTCACATTTCTAATGAGATGGCACGTGTACAAGAGCAATCCCTCTTATTTTCATAAGATCCTAAGTTACCAGGTTGTGTCTGGCATGACTATGAGGAGAGTTTTTAATCAATGGATATTATAGAAATTGCCAAACTACTTCATAAATATTCTGTGGTACCAACTGTGACATATTCTCTCTCCTAATTTCGCCGATTACTCATGCCTTAGGTTACTATTTATTCCTAGACAAACTAAAGAAAATGAACATCCACAAGGCTACTCACCACCACAGCATTATTTGAAACTGTAAAATGTTCAAAATCATATAAATCAAGCATAGGAGAGTGTCTGAATAAACCAGCACTTGTGCTAGGAACTGGTCTAGTACAGAAACTGCTTCACATGAGGTGGTACAAGGTGCTGAGTGTAGCTACGAAAGAACAGCAAAAAGCATTTATATAATGGACTTGGGAAGATTTATTAAAAGAATGTTAAGTAAAACAAAACAAAAACAAACAAACAAACAAACAAAAAACAAAAACACCAAAACAACAACAGCAACAGCAAAAACCAAAACCAAAATTCTGGCTCAGAGTTTATGGGAATGGCCAACCAATACTGGTCTAAAATGAGGCCCAAGCCACAAGAGGAAGTCCATGTCCAACACTGCCTGGATGGCTAGGAACCAGAAGCTGGATGGCCTAGAGACCTGGGGTAGAACTAAATACGACTGGCCAAAAAAAAAAAAAAAAAAAAAAAAGTCAATGAAGTCATTCCTATATATCTATATATCTTAGTCAATTTCAGGCATAGCCTGGTTTTCTTCTTGAGAAAGCAATTGGTAAAGAAAGTGAAAAGGGAGTTATTAGGTAAAAAGGAAACAAAAATGTTCACATTTCCCAGCTTATTAACAAAGGTAAAAAGAATGAAAAACATGCACGTTCTGGAAGAACACCAAAGTCATGTCCAGCTCACTGCTTAAGAGCCGACATGTGAGGAATAGACCCACAGAACTACTTGGGCCAAGGAAACCAAGATGGGTGGAACACACCTGCTTTACATGCTTCTGAGACTCAACAGGTCTAAGAGGGTTAATAACAACTATTTTGCTGTGAAAACAATATCCTTCAATAAACAGGAAGAATGGCCCTAAGTGTGGTTCAGACACCAGTGTAGCTTTTCCTGTCACCCTGGCCAGTGGGCTGGGCTACTGCCTGTTTCTTTTCAAGGTCATTACACAGAGCCAAGGGCAGAGCCATGGGGGGAAAGGCATCAAGCAGGTTAAATTATTCTCAAAACTTAAAATCCAGCTCACTTGGCCTTGCTAGGCTCTGGGTTTTCTTGGCTTGTCCCAAGTGCTGCTGCCCGTCTGGAACAGGAGTGTTTGCAGTATGACTGACTGTCAGACCATTGTATGTTTGAAGTGAGTAACTTGAAATCTGGCTCCCCAAGTCCACAGAGGGAGGGAAGTTTTCCCTGCAGTGAGTGGTACTCCAACCTCACTGTAGTTAGTTACCAGGGCGATGCAGGTGATGAGAAAGAATCAGAGGCTGATGATGTTTAAGTGAGACTCTAGGATCAGAGTTAAACTGGGAGCACACTGGAATGTTGTGGATGTATTTTGCTCACAGGAGGGATGAAAAAAAATATTGAGAAGGTAGAGAGCAGCTGGTAGGCTGAATTGTGTTCTCCCTCCCAAATAAGTAGAACCCCTAACCGCCCAGGTCCTCAGAATATGAACTGAGTTAGAAACAGGGTATTTATAACGAAGTCATTAGAGAAGGCCTGGATCTAATATGTGCAATATCCTTACAAAAGGGGCTCTGTGGGCAAGAGGTGTGCACGCTGAGAAAAGTGTCGTGAGGATGAACACAGGTCATCGTGCTAGGCCTGCAAGCCAAGCGCAACCAAATATTGTCAGCAATCAGAGACTCAGCAGAGCTGAACGGTTCCTCAGGAAGAAGGAACACGGCTTGTCTTGCACAGCTAGCTTCGAGAACTCTGAGATACTGAATTTCCACTGCTCAAGCCATCCAGCTTGTGGTATTTTGTGATGGAGGCACAGGAATCCAACACTGATATTCCTAGTACCCACACACAGATGCAGGTATACATGGGTCCCACAGGCCCCCATTAGAATCTTTATTTCTATGCCTCCTGCTTGTGAACACATATTAGCTTGAATACATAGCCAAGTGTATTGATACTTGCATCCACTCCCATGCACTCAAGGGAACTGCTGCAGTTAGAGCATTTTTATGGGGCATGCAAAGACCATGATATATTCGATGGTGATTAGCACTATTGCTTATAAAAATGTAAAACAATGGCAAGATCAATAGACATGCTAAAGCAAAGGGAAGACATTTCACAGGGTCTTCCATCTAGATGGAGGACTATAGGCAACCAATGACCACTGGGAGAGAGGAAATTAGTCTCTCCCAAGGGTGAACTCCTTTTTTGGTTACCCAATACAAAGTGGTCAGCGCTGAAACCATATATACACAAGAAACATGGAATCAGCAGGCTGCATTTACATATTTGTGCACACACATATGCATACAGTAATAATAATAAAAGAAAAGGAGGCTATCAGTTGGAGAGTGGGTGGGGTAGGAGGCGGTTGGAGGAAGGAGACCTGAGAGGGGCTGGAAGGAGGAAAGGGAAGAGGGAAAGTGATGTAATTCTATTTTACTTAAAAATGTATAACAATAACTACATGGATGACAGCCTTAAAAAGGAAAGAAAGAAAAATAATGAAACCGAACCAAACCAAAAAACAGAAATCCAATAAAACCAAACCAAAAATAAAATACAAGTTTATGAACTGGGAAAGAAGCGTTATATAAATACTCACACTGCTGACATAAATGGAGTTATCTTGGAGACTAATCCTCCATTTCATAACCCACCTGATCTATGTGTGCACTGGCCCCAAACTCCACAGTGCTAAGGCTGTGAATGGTGCAGAAGCAACTGCCCATGCAACCACTGACAGCCTCATCGACCTGCACAAGGTCAGAATCAGTTCACCCTAGTGTGTGATGGGTGGCAACACACTACATCATCTGCCCATGAAGCTACCCATGGTTGCCTGACTTCCTGCCAGCAAAGGATATGACCTAACCTGAAATTTCCTGTTACCAGGGAACACACAACCCACGCTACATTGAAGGCAGCCTCCTCTTGGCCCAGATGAGAGCCCAGACCAGCAAAGACCGTTGCCCTGCTGAACCAGATGCAGTACAAGTAGGTCATGAGTATATGAGATGTGGAGACCCGAACTCCAGGCATAATCTGCATAAGCTGGAAAGGGGAACAAGGTCTTTTCTGAGAGGAATCAACTCCTAGGACTTTGGCCTGTTCTGCTCTCACAGAGGCACAGGAGCCACAGGACATTTCGGGATTCTTTGACATCCACATTCCCCAGGCAGAGAAATAGACGGCAGTGGTATATTGGATTTACTAGCTACCATCTTTCTTGGTATCCTAGCTGTCCTTCCTTGTCATCCATATTTGCCCAGGAGTCCCAGGTCTCAGCAACTTGTCTAACCACTACCAGAACTGATGGTAGAACTGAATCAGTCCACACTGCACTGAGCTTCCAGATCAGCAAAAAGAGGATCTGCTTGAGAGAAAAATACTGGCCTGTCCCTGTGCCTGTGTGGATCCTGTCTGTGAATAAGCACAATGAAGTTGTCACGGACAGGAAGTTTAAAGGGCAACAATATTTTGTTTTCTTTTTTTTTTTTTCCCTCTAGAGAGCTTAGTGTACACTTAGTTCAGAAATTTCTATAAAATAAGTGCTCAAATTGTAAGGAAAAAAGAACCAAGGGAAAGTCCTCTAATGGGTTTAATTTGAAATGACTTAAAGTTATCTATTATGATGATATTGCCCATGAACCTTTTCCTTTCTAGAAGTATTTTGTTTCCCAGGCTGTGCTTGGGTTTTCAAGTCCGCATCTTCATGTTTGAGTAGATGCTGTTATTTGTGTGAAGGTGATATCGGTTACAAAAGGATACACAACAGGTTGACTAAATAGGGAAATTGGCTCGTTTTGTAAACTCTGGATTCCAATTTCATAAGCACCATGTAGCAGCATGATCTCCCATGATCATGATATATATGCCTTATCTTATATCTGTGGTTTAAGAATGTGACAGTGAGTCACATAGCAACATGTTCCTACAAGTAGTGTTCAGTAAGAAAATTTAAATATATGATTTGGTGCAAGGCGAGAGAGAGAGAGAGAGAGAGAGAGAGAGAGAGAGAGAGAGAGAGAGAGAGAGAAGTGAGGTAAATCCCTAAGTGAGAAAAGAAACATTCATGCTTACAGAATGAAAATATCTAAAAACATGCTTCAGTTGAAGGAGGTCATGGCGACTACGGCAAAACGGGGTACATCAAGGGATGAGGCTTATTTAGTTCACTTTTTTTTCCCATAGAGGTCTGACAGGATCAAAACCAAAATGAACATATAGAAGTGACCCTCTTAAAGGAAAAAAAGCCCTTGTCAAGTAATCCACCAGGATGACTCAGCCCCTTGCTGTCGCAAGACTGTGGCATGCACACTATAGACAAAGCCTCGGAATCTTTTTGGTATATTTGTTTTTCCAGGGTGAGTCTGTCACAGTTTTAGAAGCATTATAGTGCTGTTTAGAGTCTGGACTCAGACTGTGGAAGAAAGAACAGAATAGAACACACAGCTCGGAGGAAGGCAAGGGCAGTCCTAAGGGAAGGACTGGACAGAGGCCATTGTGAAATTTTGGTTTCTTTCCTCCTCTCTCTCTCTCTCTCTCTCTCTCTCTCTCTCTCTCTCTCTCTCTCTGTGTGTGTGTGTGTGTGTGTGTGTGTGTGTGTGTGTGTGTGTGTGTATGCATGCACATGGAAGGCCTAAGCTGCTGGGAATAGCTTAGCTTTTGCTTTTTCTTCTACCTCATTTATTGAGGCAAGGTGTCTCAGAGAGCTCACTGATATGGCTAGTCTTGCTAACCAACTGGCTCTGGGGACCCTCCATCTCCTATATCGAAGGCTGGAACCATAGGCAGGCGGTATGTTCACTCAGTTTTTATGTGAGTTCTGGGATCTGAACTCCGGTCCTCATACTTTTATGATAAGTGCTTTAACCATTAAGCAATCTCCCTTGTCCCCAAACTCAGGGTTTCTAAGTGTGACTGTGTGCTTGTATGTTTGAATATATATATGAATGTTCGTGCACACGCATGCTTATGTATACTGAGGAGGGTGACTTCAGAATAAAATCCTACTTTCAGGCTTAACCACAGCCAATTACAAAGGCTGTTAGTTGCAAACGTTGTGGGGGAATCTTCACCCCCACACTAGACTGGATGCATAGCTAGTCTCCTGCAGACCTGGAAGGAGGTTCAGTCATGGACTACATTCTATTTGGATGTGCCCTGACTGCATTGCAGACCAGCGCACTCACCAGGAAGTGCCCTGGTGGGAAGAAGAAGGGCCTTTGGCAGAAGCATTCATTGTTCAGGTGCCTCAGCATGGGCCAGTTTGTGGGGATGGCATTGCTGACGGGCATATGAAGTAGCTTGATTTAATCACACTATACGATTGCACATGCACCAAACTATCAGATTGTTCCCACAGAATATACACAATTACTTGTCATTCAAAAATATTTGAAAAGAAAACCCTTTCTCTAGTACGATTGGATGTTTTTCTTTCCTTGCCCACCCCCTTTCTCCTTCCCAGCAGTACTCTGGGGCTGTAAAACAGTAGGAGTCATGTGTCTGGGGGCTCATTCCACTAAGAGGGACTTCTTCCACCACGGCTAGTGCCATTCTGTGAGGAAAAATGAAACCCTGGTGGAGTGTGGTCCTTTTTCAACTTTCACTTTCACTTATTCCAATGCAGGATGGATGTGAGTAAAGGCTTAATGGCTACTTCTAGTTAGGCCTATTATTTTAACTGACCAACTTAAAAACTAACAATTCTCTATAGCATTGTAGGCAACAAGAGGGTTAGCAAATGAAGCCCTTCTAGGGAAACAAAACCCTCGAAGCTCCCACCAAACAAGTTGAGGGGGTGCTGAAAAGTCTTGGGAGCATGTTTACATCCTAGTTATCACAGTGAGATACCAGGGTCTTAGTGGGGATGCCTCCCCCATGCCCAGGTGTCCCATAAGTGCCAGCAGGGTGCTGAGATTCTCAGTTACCTCCCCTTGGTATCAGCTTAGTGTCTTAGCTTCTGTGCTGGGACAATTTAGAGAAATAATAGAGGGCGTGGCTGGTCCCTTCACTACACAAGGAGGGAGCAGGAAACAGCAACAGGCGAGATTGTTGACCAGACTCAAAGATTTGGGTTTTTTTTTTTTTTTTTTTTTTTGGTTTAATTGCTTTATGTTGATTATCAAGCTCAACCAAACTTATCCTGGGGTCATGTCAATCAGTCTATGATAACTCAAATCTTTAGTTGATCAATTTGGGAGTGTGGAAAAGTGGCTACTCAGATAGCAAACATGGACCAGTGGAAAGACCCAAACATAGCATTTGATCATCTGCTGGACACTACAGGCCCTCCACTACTGAATGCTTTATTGGTTTTGTGTTTTCTATGTGAATGGCCTGAGGAAAGAGATCTTGGTACTACTGAACATCCTTGTGTGAATCTAGTAGATGGATGGCCTCTCCATTAAACACCAAGGCCAGAGAGTGAGTCATGTTGTGTGTGTGTGTGTGTGTGTGTGTGTGTGTGTGTGTGTGTGTGTATGTGTGTGTGTTTGCCAGAAGGTACTAATATCCATACTTGATGGCCTTAGAGGAAATGTAATTCCCCCAGTCTTCTCAGTAGGTCCCAAGATGTGGATTTTGCCTCTTTGATGAAGAAAGTAGTTAGTACTAGGGGTTCCTTAGTATGGATTCCAATTTCTAGTCAGACCTTTCACTTTTCATAATAGCGCATGACCAAGGCTTAGCAGTAAACTAATTGCTATGATCTCATAGTTCCTACCACGAGAATGGGAGGAAATCAGGTAATTCTTCCTAATTTTGTTCTGAGGCAAACAAAAGTGAGCCTTTACATTCTCCGATATCAGTAAATCCCCTTCAGGCCACTAAAAATCCCCATTGTTGCAACCTTGGGACATCAAATATGTGCTCTGATAGAACTACCCACAGGAAAGGATCTCCCACATCCTGCATCCAGGTTACTGTCACATTAAAAACATCTTCACTGTTCAAGGAAGAAAGCAGGCTTGATTTTCCATCATTGCTGAAAAAATAAAAGGCCACAGCTGTTTATCTACTGAGCGGTTACATCTAGCACAAGTGCAAGATGTTGGGCACCCAGACTCTGGTTGATGAGGGCCCATAGAGCCTGAGTGCCACTCCTGGCAATAGGGTTACCTGACATGGCGACAGTGATAAGCATAGGATGAAGTTTAGCATTCATCAGCTGACATCCCAATCATACTAGTAGCTTTTCCAATACAGATGGTCAGGATTGGTTAGCTCTGTGAAGGGGGTGCTCAACACATTACTTGAACCTTTCCATGGGGAACCCTGATGTTGTAACTAGTGTACAGATTATAATCTGGAAAAATCCATGTCTGGGAAAGCACTGGCTTCCTACTTCTGTATTGAGAGAATCATCTAAACAGGTTTAGATAAGGGCACAGACCCAAAAAGAATCTCCTGTTGTCTTCCATGCATGACGTGTGACTGGGGCCATTATTTTCTGAAAGGTACAAGGAATTCCTGGTGTATGAAACTCTTGAGTGTGATCTGTAAGCATCCTGGCATCTCACTTTCGAAAAAGATGACTGTGTAGTTGACCCTCCCCACCTCTCAAGTAAAAGTAACAAGAGCAAGTGGTGGAATTGTACGGCTATTGCTGCACCCCTATTCCAGCCAGAGAGCTCAGAGAGTCCCCATCTCCCTACTTGCCATAAAGACCCCACAACGCTGAGTAGGTCACAAACAACATGGTACCGTGGGCCCTTCAGCTGACCACGCTGGTTGGCCCCTGCCTGGACCCCTGGGACTTGCATTTTCCCTTTCAGTGACATGTGAACCATCCATCTGCTGACTGGAGCTTGTGGCAGGAAATTTGCCTTGGGGTAAGCCAGAGCTGCTGGAGTTGGCTGAAAACATTCATTGTTCATGAAACAGTGATTTGCCTGTTACTATTCTTGGTACTCATGGACCTTAGACTTGCTAAAAGAAACTGTAGTCCAAACACTGACTATGCTCTTGATTTTGAGTTAGGTTGACAGTGCTCAAATTTCATGTTTACAACATAGATTTTTCTATAAGGTAGGCAATCACATATACATTTATGAATTAAACAAAAATTCTAATGAGTTTAAATTAAAATAATATAAGATAGTTATAGTCATTATACTTACTAGTAAGTATTTCCCCTCCCAATGATCTTTGCTTCTTTAGCTGGATTTGGGAGCTTGACTGTACATTTTGATCTTCCGGTCTCATATTTCTATCTGATACTTCACTGCTAACTATATTAGGAGAGAAATTTTAACACTTTTTAGAAAAAAACAGATGTGCAAAGCATCCAGATTTCAAGTTGATATAAGCATAGTAATATTTTGTCATTTTATAAACTTAGAAAGACCATGATGCCAATGAAGACATGCTGAAAACCGCTAACCAGCTGTAATGTGTATTAAAGTTTCATTGTTTTGTATTTCTAGGCATGTGATGTTTTATATCAGCCTCTGATTTCCTGAGATTATTTGTACGTTAGAGTAAGATCCAGTCATAGACCAACTGATGAAAACACACATTTTCCAGGTATTTTTTGTCACTGATAAGTATTTAAGACCACCAGTGTTTTCTAGCACAGGAGACCAGTTGAGGGACTGATATGTTTAGTAGGTATCTAATGAAGAGTATATATGTCTACAGATGTACACGAGATGCACGGTAGATAAAACGGTATGGAGGACTGTTTGCTTCTGAGCCATTCTCACTCTGTCTTCAAAGAAGCTCCCTAGAGTCTCCTAGTGGATGTGCCCCTGACTAATAAAACTGCAGTTTCTTCTCCTCCGGGTGAATTCTAAAACAAATCCATGAACTACGTCAAGTTTTCTCCAAACTCTTGACTTAAGCCTAATAAGCAACAAATAAAAATAAGACTACATGATGGCCAGTGTTCTTCTGACCTGTTTCGGGGGGGGGGGGGGGGGGGGGGGGGGGGGGGGGGGGATGGTGACCCTGGATCAGAGCTAAAGTTTGAAGTACAAAGGGAAGACTTTCACTCACATCTTTTGGATGGTGATTTGCAGGTGACTGTCACTCCCTGAGCCACTGACATGTGAATGAGGGAGAAATGTGATAGTATCTGGGTGTTGCTGAGTGGGTCTCTGCAAGCCCCACACTGTCCACTGCCAAGGTAGGCAGTATTGAATGGGTCCTTGTCAGACATGACAGGGCTGAAGTACCCTGACTGCTCTCACCCTGGCACTTTCCCCCCCCCCCCCCCCCCCCCCCCCACCCCCAAGAACTGCTGCAGTTAGGATTATGTTAGTGACCCTGCTGGGCACTTTCACAGCTCAGAAACAGTATCACCTGTCTCCGGGATAAGCAATGCCTGCTCTCACTGCCGGTTTAAGAAAGTCGTGTTTACCAGCTGCTCTTGGGAGCTCTGTAACAACTGCTTGCTGGTGACCTGACTTTGTCCTATGGCCACTGGCTCCGGCATTGCCCGACACTGTGCTATCAACAGCGCTGCCACTCGGGTTGAGGGTGGCAGCTATGAAGTGGGTGACCTGGCGAGCAGCCCTGTCAGCATTCCTGCACACGCAGGTGACCAGGGTCAGTTTGTCTTACGTGGAAAGAGTGACATCTTCCCAAAGGGGATGTCCCAGGAGAAGCGGTATTTCTGAGAAACAGCAGGCGCCCATGGTCCTGACCACATCCGTCTCTGGGACTAGACAAAGGCAATGTCAGGGAGAACTACAGCCTTGTTTTAACACAGCTGGACCATTAATACAGGCCAGAGACGGAGAGCTAACACTCATGTGAAATTTGGGGTAAAACTAGGAATAAATAGGTAATTTCATAGCAAAGAAGACAGCTGCCACATGTTATAAGCTTGCCATTCCAGCAAATGACAGCCACTGGGACTACCTGGTTTCTGGGGCACTTGCATCTGGCTGACAGACAGGAAGCTCTGGAGGCCTTCTGTCCTAGTTAGGGTTACTATTACTATGATGAAACATCATGAACAAAAGCAAGTTGGGGAGGAAAGGGTTTATGTGGCTTACACTTCCACATTGTAGTCCATTTCTGAATGAAGTCAGGACAGGAACTCAAACAGAGCAGTAATCTAGAGTCAGGAGCTGATGCAGAGGCATGGAGGAGTGCTGCTTATTGACTTGCTCCCCATGGCTTGCTCAGCCTGCTTTCTTCTAGAACCCAGGGCTACCAGCCGAGGGATGGCACCACCCACAATGGGCTTGGCCTTCCCCCATCAGTCATTAATTAAGAAAACACCTTACAGTCTGATCTTATAGACATTTTCTCAGTTGAGGTTCCCTCCTTTCAGATAACTCTAGCTTAGTTAAACTGATATGAAACTAGCTATCACACCCTCCAATAGGCAACTCAGGCATCCCTTCTCCTGAGCCTCTGATGGACTTTTCTATCTCAGCAGACTCTTTGACTGACAGTTGGAATCTATGAAAAGGATCGTGGAGCAGCATCCACTGGGTTTGGGATCCACAGTCTCCTGTAATTTCAGAAAATGAACACCTGGGAACAACTGCTGACCAGTGACTGGGTCTTGGTGAACACTGATCCCATAAGGCTTCCAGGAGGGGGCCTTAAGACCAGAAATGTCAAAGAAATCCAAAACACTTTGGTTCTCTAGCCATCTTGATGATTTACACTTCAGGTCAATATACAACATTTCTGTAAATTATATGTTCATATGTGTATTTATGAACTAAAGAAGAGGACTGGATGAGATCCATGCTTTAAATTTGAAGTTCACTATAACTTTTTTTTTTTTTTTTTTGGTTTTTCGAGACAGGGTTTCTCTGTGTAGCTTTGCGCCTTTCCTGGAGCTCACTTGGTAGCCCAGGCTGGCCCGAACTCACAGAGATCCGCCTGCCTCTGCCTCCCGAGTGCTGGGATTAAAGGCGTGCGCCACCAACGCCCGGCTCACTATAACTTTTATACTTACTAACGTCCGTTTTGGAAAATTTTAGCTTCTTTGCCTGGCTTTCAGATTTTAACACTGCGTCTTGAGGTTCAAAACTTTTGTCTGGCATTCCGTTAGGAACTACATGAAGAAATGCATTTTACCTCTTTTTAGAAAACAGATCCATTTTTAGTTCTCTGTGTTTCAAAGTTATAATAACTGTGTAGCAGAATTTTCTCTCATTTTGATATTGGTAGGTAAATTACCACAGGATCCAATGTGACAAGGAAACAGTGAAACTATATTTAGTGGTTGTGTGTCCATTTACATTCCTAGGTATCTAGTCTCTGTTCTTCTTTAACATCCTCGAGTTATCTATAATTTAGGCTAAAATGTATTCATAAAAACAGAAATGAAAATGCACATGTTCAATGTCCAGAAAAAAAAAGTCTGGCACGGAGAAGACTTGCATACTCTCTTTGTGTTTAGGAAGAAGAATAATTAGAAAATGGAGAGAGAGCAATGGTTATGTATTTACATTTGTGGTATTGGGGTTAAATCTGGAGACTTGTGTTTGTGAGACAAGCACTGAAAAACTGAGCTACAATCCCCAGCCTTCTTTTTGCTTTTTACTTTGAGACAGGGCCTGAGTAATTGCCCAGGATGGCCTTGAATGGTCTTCCTGCTCCTGCTTCCTACGTGATAGGTATCCACACCAGCATTAACTGCCTAGCTGAGATAGCCATCTTTTTAAAACCAGCCCAGGACAGAGAGGAGGAATGACGGGGATGGTTATCTACAAAATCAGAGGTCAAGGTAGGAAAAGAAATGAAACTCCTTTAAGTATATTTTTCTATGGATTTTCACTTTGGGGAAAAGTTCAGGTTCTATATATGTGGGAGACAAAATTCAATTAATAGGTATATGGGGTAGAATGAAAACAGAAAACAATGAAATTAAGTTATTAAAGGAAAAACAAAGCAATAACTCAAGGATATAATATTGAACATAAACCCACACTATGGACTGGGGTTGGCAGTTAAGAATTAGTCTTAAAGTCCTTTAGGCTATATTGTTGTTCCAGAAGCATGGCAATTCCAAACTGTTTGATTATGGGGATGGGGCTTCTTGGGATTCTAGCTTCCTTGGCCTCAGAAGCTATAAAACCAAAAGTTTTAGTCTGTTTTTTTTTTTTTTTTTTTTTTTTTTTGGTTTTAATCTGTTGGGGCCAAGACACTCACCATGTACCCATGCCCCTCTGTTGTCTTCTGCACTAATGTGTCTGTCCCTTGTAAAGAGCTATTTTGGGGGGCAAAAGAGAATCTCAGCAATGTCTTTTAATAATGCATTAAGTCATGGCTAATTGTTACCTTGAGATTGGTTTGTTGTTTTAAAAGACCAACTGGTACCTGTCTCCGTCCAAATTTCTGAGCATAGAGTAGCCATCCTGAGCCACAGTGTGTGGTTTCTACCATGGATGCCCTCTTGCTCTGTTCCATGTGTACATTAAGAAAGCCCTGTGTATCGGGGTGTAACTCTTCTGAGCTCACCTGCCATGACCACAGGTCACAGGCAAGTCACCTGTGCCTGCTACCTTGTGGCCTTCACTAGGCACAAAGATTTCCTAAAGGGAACAGCTCCTGGCTAGCTGCCCAAGCACTTGTGTGAAACATCATGTGATTTTTCAACTCCTACAAGAACTTGCTGGACTTGGGTTCAAAAGCTCTACCTTTGCCTGTGGTCTGGTGGGCACCGGCTGACTTATCTACATCCCTTCACTCCTGGGTCTTGTGCCACAATGTTCTGTGTGGTAGACCTATGACAGCCACATCTCCAGATCAGAAGAAATAAACAGTAGATGAACCCCAAGAAAAAGTAGTGGTAGATGCACAAAGCCTTTCCAGAAGAAACAGTGTTTGGACAGTGGTGATTGCAGGATACTCTCAGATGGGAGGGTACTTCAACTGCAAGACAGGGTCCCACCATCCCACTCTGTTAGCTGCACTGTTGGCCTCAATATGTGCTGGCAGGCCCCACAGGGCGTTCTTGATGGCTATGTATCCCATTTTCAAGAGTTTCAACTTTGACTGGAACCATAGCCCTTTTCAACTTCGACCAAGATGTCCATGTACCACACAAGAGCTCCAACCCCCGGTCACTAAGAAAGGGGTGGCACGGGGTCAGTTTTGTTTACAGCTTCTGATCCTAAGGTGATGAGGGCTTTGCATATTGGGCTTCACCGGGGGTAGTCACCAGCTATGAGCATGCCTTTGGTACAGTGAGTTTCTAAGACTTGTGCTTTTGAGAGAAAGTCCTGAGGATCATGTTGCCTAACCACAGACTCTGGGACCTGGACAACTTGCTTCCACAATAAGGGAGAGAACTTGTCTTATCTTAGTAGGGGAGTGGCACTATACAACCTTCCTCAGAGCCTTGGCAGCTACACTGCCCAAGGAGGGGAGAAACATCTGAGACTCGTTACTTCCTCCTTGGGTACCATTTTAGTTTTACATGATGTCCTATGTACTGGGAAAAAAATATAGGTCCATCCTTTGCAGAGACACTGTGTGCTTCTCCCAGGTCATAGTAGAGAGGACAAAAATGTCAAGATCTGTACTCAGAATCAGATTTCTAGTTTTATTACCACCACCTTCACTGGTTACCCAGGTAAACTAACTTCCTTGATTATTGTTATTGTGCATGCACATATACATATGGAAGTCAGATGACAAGTTCGTGACATCTCCATTTACATGGGATCTGTGATCCAACCTAGATCCTCAGACTTGCGTAGCAACTGCCTTCACTCACTGAAGCATCTCGCCAGTGCTTAGGTGGCTAAAACAAACCCCCTGCATAACCATGTCAGTTGATGTACAGTAGTATAAAAGTCTTAGCAGGCACAGAATGGAAAAGCAGTTACCATCAAAACAGCACTGTTAGATTGGAGGACACAGGGACCTAACAACGCTAAGTGGACACCATTCCTGAATGATCTAGGTAAGGGTTTCGAAAAGAATCTCTGGCCCTGGTTGCTTGACAATGTGGTCTGGAGATACTTCCACTTCAAGCCCCCACTTGCGTTCAGCCTTAGGCCCTCAAGCAGTGATTCTCAACCTTCCTAATGCTGCAACCCTTGAATACAGTTCCTCATGTTGTGGTGAACCCCCCACCCCCGCCCCACCATAAAATTATTTTTGTTGCTACTTCACAACTGTAATTTTGCTACTGTTATGTTATCTTATCTTAATGTAATTTTTTTTTTTTTTTGGAGATAGAGGTTTGCCAAAGGGGTCGTGACCCACAGGTTGAGAACCACTGATCTAGAGGACCCTGCCAGAAAAAAGGTCTAGTTGTGGATGGGATTACTCAGATATCTACATTCATTTCCATCATATGGGCATGTTTCTTGAGACCCACCTGTGAGGTTACCAGAGAGGCTTCTTCATTTCACGGGCCATGAACAAGAGGGTGCCTGGATGTTCTAAGCAAGGCATCCTAAGTGACACCTTCGGCTCTTTGGCTCCCCATTTGTATTTAACTTGCTCATCCCTATAGTGTCTGTATTTGTGACTACAGCCTATGGCAGAAAGCCAGCACTTCCCAGGTCAGATCAGAGACACCACCGCCTCTAGGAACTCTCTCTCTCTCTCTCTCTCTCTCTCTCTCTCTCTCTCTCTCTCTCTC
>CABHPP010117728.1:0-39056 GCA_902168425.1 Peromyscus attwateri | reverse complement strand
GGCAGGATGGGAGCTGGGGGCTGGTCTCTAAGTCTCAGGAAGTGGCGGGGGTCTCCGGGGGTGCTGGACTTGGGGGCAGGGCTTGGAGACTGCAGGGGATCTTGGAGAAGGGGGCCCTTCCCGGTAGGGGTGGGGGTAGAAGGGAACCTGCCCGCTGGCTGGAACTTGGGGCCGCAAAACCCTTTATAATAGCCATAAATAATATAAATTATCTTGGAGTAATTCTAACCAAGCAAGTGAAAGACCTGTATGACAAGAACTTCAAGCCTTTGAAGAAAGAAATTGGAAAAGATAACAGAAGATGAAAAGACCTCCCTGGCTCATGGATTGGTAGTATTAGCATATTAATTATGGACATCTTCCTTAAATCAATCTACAGATTCAACACAACCCCCATAAAAATTCCAATACAATTTTTTTAAAACCCTGAAAGAACAATACTCAATTTCATATGGTAAAGCAAAAAACTCAGCTAAAATAATCCTGTACAATAAAAGATCTTCTGGAGGTATCACCACCCCTGATTTCAAACTCTACTGTGGAGCTATAGTAATAAAAACTTCATGTTACTGGCATAAAAACATATAGTTGTATCAATGGAATTGAATCAAAGATCCAGAAGTAAATGCACACACCTATGGACACCTGATCTTTAACAAAGAGGCCAAAATTATACAATGGAAATGAAAGCATCTTCAACAAATGGTGCTTGTCTAACTGAAGGGGATGCAAATAGATCCATATATATCATCCTTCACAAAACTCAATACCAAGTGGATCAAAGACTTCAAAATAAACCAGGGTACACTGAACCTGATCAATGAGAAAGTGGGGAATACCCTTGAAGGCACTGGCAAAGTAGACAATTTCCTGAAGGGACTAATTTTGGCAATTAATAAATGGGACATAATGTAACTGAAAAGCTTCTGTAAAGCAAAGGACACTATAATAGGACAAAATACCAGCCTACAGAATGGCAAAAGATCTTCATCAACCTTACATCGGACAGAGGGCTGATTTCCAAAATATATAAAGAACTCAAGAAACTAGACATGAGAAAACTAAATAAACCAATTACAAAATGGAATACATACCTAATCAGAGAATTCTCAGAAGAATATCAAATGGCTGAGAAACACTTAAAGAAATGTTCAACATCCTTAGCTATCAGAGAAATGCAAGTCTTTTGACTCTGAGGTTCCATTTACACCTGTCAGAATGGCTAAGATCAAAAACACAAAAGACAGCTTATGCTGGCAAGGATGTGGAGCAAAGGGATCACTTCTCCATTGCTGATGGGAGTGCAAAATTAATTGCACAGCTACTTTGGAAATCAATATGATGCTTTCTCAGAAAATTTAATCTATGTACCTCAGGACTAAGCTATACCACTCTTGGGCATATACCCAAAGGATGCTCAATCATACCACAAAGAAACTTGCTCAACTATGTTTATAGCAGCTTTATTTGTAAGAGTTAGAACCTGGAAACAACTTAGAAGTCACTCAAATGAATTGATGAAGTGTGGTACATTTACACATGGAGTACTACTCAGCTGTTAAGAACAATGGCATTATAGAATTTGAAGGCAAATGGATGGAACTAGAAAAAAAAAAGTCATCCTGAGTGTGTTAACCCAGACCCAGAAAGACAAACAGTATATGTACTCACTTACAAATGGATATTAGCCTTAAAGTAAAGGATAACTATGCTACAGTCTATAGACCCAGGAAGTATGGCTAGCAAGAAGGGCTCAAGGGGTGGGGGTCACTCAGATCTTTCTGGGAAGGAGAAATAGAAGAGATTTCTTGGAGGGACGCGGGACAAGTAAACATCGTGGATCATGTTGGAGTGTGGATGGAATAGGACAGTTTCGAAAGGGATGTGTGGAAAGGGGGTGCATTTTATGGTTCTTACAATAACCTGGGGCAAGGGAAACTCCCAGGAATCTCCAAGGATACTCCAGCTAATACTCATAGCAAGAGTGGATACATAGCCTGAACTGGCCATCTCTTGTAACTAGGAGAGACTTCCACTGGAGGGATTGGAATACCAACCCAGCCATACAACCTTCAATATACAACCTGTCCTGCCTATGGGATATGTTGGGACAAGGGTGGTGCAGAGACTCTGGGAGTGACCAACCAGTTACTGGTCCAGCCTGAGACTCAGTCCATGTGAGTGAGCCCACCCCTGACACTGCCTGGAGTGCCAGAACCCAGAGGCTGGATTGTTCAGAGACCTAGGCGTGAACCAAACATGACTGGTAGAAAAAATGATGCCTAATGATATTCCACTACACTCACAGATTTGTGCCTACCCCACCTGTTATCAGTTACTGATGGAAACAGATGCAGAGACTCACTGCCAAATGTTAAGCTGAGCTCAGGAATCCTACTGAAGAGAGGGAGGAATTATAAGAACCAGAGTAGTCAAGGACCTTACAAGAGGATCTACAGAATCAACTACCCTGGATTCATAGGAGCTCAAAGAGTCTGAACCGACAACCAGGGAACCCATATGGGACTTATCTACACCCTCTACATATATAGGACAGTTGTGTAGCTTGGCCTTCTTGTGAGAGTCCTAACAGTGGGTTCAGGAGCTGTCTCTAACTCTTTGGTTGGCTTTTGAGAACCTAGTCTTTATACTGGATTGCCTTGACCAGGCTTAATACAAGGGAAGGTGATTAGTCTTACTACAACTTTTTAATATCCAAGGAAGGCCTGCCCTTTTCTGAACAGAAACAGAGGAGGAGTGGATTTGGAGGCGGGGCAGAGTTGAGGTGAGGAGAAGGGAATGAGAGAAGATATAGGAGAAACTGAGGTCAGGATGCAAAATAAATAAATTTATAAATAAAAAAGGAAAAAAGTAAATACATGAATACAAGCTAAATAATGTCAATAAATTAGTAACAATAACAGTGCAAACATTAATGTTGGTTAATTTTTTATTATTTTTAATTAGTTTATAAAATATTTATATATTATCTGACAATCTGAAATAAGTCACTTGGCTATCTTTGCTCTGTCAAGAATTTCCTTGTCAAGAACGAGGAGAGACAATCCCTTGCTCCTCCATCCATCATAACACCTCAGGTCACCTGTGTAGCTAGAGTTTTTCTGGTCCTGCCTGGCCCACAGTCAAGACAAATCTCTCTCACCTGCCAGTCCCGCAGCCACTCAGACCCAACCAAGTAAATACACAGAGACTTATATTACTTATAAACTATATGGCCCTGGCAGGCTTCTTGCTAACTGTTCTTATATCCTAACCCATTTCTATTAATCTGTAAGTTGCGACGTAGCTCATGGCTTACCGGTATCTTAACATCTGCTTCTCACGGTGGCGGCTGGCAGCATCACTCCAACTCAGCTTTCCTGTTCCCAGAATTCTCTTCTCTGCTTGTCCCGCCTATACTTCCTGCCTGGCTACTGGCTAATCAGCATTTTATTTATACAGAGTGATATCCACAGCACACCTGTACTATGTAACTCAGGAGAAAAAGGATCTAACTAGAACGTTTTTTATGGTTCTTCCAAGTGGCCCTCTGTTCTAAACTAGATGTTCACATCATCTTATTCCCATTCATACACTTACACTTAAGTAAGTCTTTAGAATCTTCAAGTGATATATTAAAATTTTGGGGTTTTTTTTGCAGAAATATTTTTTAATTAAGAAATATTTTGTGTGTCCTTTAGAGTTTATTTTAATCCGTTCTTTGTAAATTTTCTAAAATGTGTTTTTTTTAATCATTACCACTCTTCCCCAACTCTTCCCCTCTCACCCACATTTGTGCCATATTTTTTTAACCTATCAAGACCAATTTGTGCTGCCTAAATATTCTTGGGTGTGTAGCCTTCTCTTGGAGCATGATCCACTTAGTAGGAACTACATTCTTAGAGCAAACTTTCCAACCCTCTCCCAGAAGCTATCAATTGCCACTGGCTCCAAGGTTTAGGGTGCAATTTTCTGCACAGATCCCATCTCTCTGTTAGTATATGGTCTGGCTTGGTAGTTTTATAATCATTACATATAGAGATCCAATCATTTATTCTCTTAACAGATTCTTCAAGCAAGGTAACTGGGTTCTGCACAATGTAGGCCATATATGTGTATATATGAATAATGTTTATATACATATACACGTATACACTTATTTATTATGTGTGTGCACATGCATGCATATCACAGAGTATGTGGAAATCAGAACACAGCTTGTAGAATTCTGTTTTTTCTTTCAATGTGGATTCCAGATATCAAACTCATAACGTCAGACTTAGCAGCAAGTACATTTACCAGCAGAACCATCTTGTAGCCCTTAACTATTGATCAACAATAAGAAAGCATGTTTACTTTGGGTGTTATATTCTGAGAAACTGTTTACATTTGTCATCTATTTTGATGCCATAGCAACCATGGAGACATTTTCCATATTATGTTCCTATTTTACATATATTACCCTAGGGTTTTATAGGTAATGTGTGACAGAGTTCAAAGACTGGATTTGGTACATTGAAAACTTCTGTTGTCTCTGTTGAAAATAAAAGGTGCACCATTTACATTTTAACAAACACAATTTGGGAGATGGGTGTTTACATAGTTCATAAACTTGGTTGTGTTTAACCTCATTACAAAAGGTTTCATGATTTCACAAGAAAATTTCTACAGTGAATACAAACCCACATTGTCATAACTAAGGGATGTGCTCAAAGAATGAATGGTGAGGGAATTTAATAATACCATAACACATTGGACAATAAGAAAACATTGGATTCGACAGTTATAAAGAAAACATGCTTAATAAATATACCAAAATATTTATCAGAATTACAAGAACCTAATAGCATTTGCTAAGTGCTTCATAAACAGTATTTCATTTAATGCTCCTGACAATCAAAAGGTATCTCTTCTTTGCTCGGCTATTCTGGTTTTTAGATGAAGACATGAAGGCTTAGTTTGTATTGCACAATCTTACTTGCATCTAGGAAGTGAGAAAATCAGGGTTTAAAACTACATTTTTCTTCAATTCCAAGGGCAGTGTTTATTACCTCGAAATCATAAATTTTACTTATCAAATTGCATGGCTTTCAATATCAATAGATGTTGCTATCTCAAAATAAGCCACTGAAAACCAATTTTACAAGATAGTAGAGAAAAAAATCACAGAATCAGATGGTCTTGAGGTATGGATGATGTTACTGCAGAACACCTTGGCAGGATTCACCTTGGCAGGATTCTACATAGTCTCCCACAGTTCTGTCTACCTCTCCAGCATTGGCTGTACTTGTGGCTTCTCCCTTTGTCAGGCATCTGCAGATCACTGTGGTTTCCTACTCATGGCCAATTGTAAAACATTTGGAATATCTCATGACATCCTGTGGATTTCTTTCTCTACATTCTTTTTGCCATTAAAGTATATTGATTTTTAGCTGAATCCATTTTTAAAACACACAAAAAGAAATTGTATAAGCAAGGATGTGATCCACATTCCTACTTTCTAAGAGGAAAAAAACCCCAGCACTTCAGATTTTCCCATCTTGTAGACTTCTCCATGTCTTGGGTGTATATACTTTGCCAGCATTTATGTGTTATCCACATGTATTTTAGGATGGAGGCCTAGAAGAACAATTCTGTTTGCAAGTTGGGATGCAGAAGAATTTGGCCTTCTTGGTTCTACTGAGTGGGCAGAGGTAGGTTGACAATTTGCTTCCATATAAATGACAAAACAGTTGGGACTTTATTTTTGTGAAGCTTGGAGAAATAACAAATGATTCCAGTCAGGCAATGCTTAGAGTTTGTCTAAAACATCTCTGTTGTGTGTCCAACCTTTTCATATTGCAACATAATGTCCTGTAGACAAAATTCATTCTGAATAATCACACAATCAAGTTATTCTTAAGAGTCACTGAATGACAATCATTTCATAATGTTTATAATTTTGTGTTGGACTGCATTGATACCTATACTTGGCTGCATATTGCCCACAGGACAGGTTGGACATGCCTGATTATCCCAAAGGATAACATCATTGCTCAAAAATCTACAAGAGGGCAAGAAGATCACTCAGCTGATAAAGGCACTTGCTGCCAAGCTGATGATTTGAGTCCAATTCTTGGGACCCAGATGGTGGGAGGAGAGAGCTGACAGCTGCAATCTGTCTTCCTACCACCACATATGTGTCACGGCATGGATGCTCCCATAGCATGCACACAAGCACCAAATCAATCAATAAAAGTATAATAAATTTTTAAAACTCAGCAAAAATCAGCTTATTTTAAGAATTCGGTTTTATTTGAATTTTGAGAAACACCTAATGTCAACTATTGAAACTAATTTATCTTTATGTTTTGACAGTGCAATACAATAAATAAATCAGTGTACTGGACACCAAATACAAAAAAAGAACATGGAAGTTTCTAATGGGTTTCTTCCATACCACTCAAAACAGCTTTAAGTGCTAGTCACAATGGGCCCTCAGTTTCTATAGTAAGGACTGGTTTATATTTATCTTCTTATCCCCTCTCTATTAAATATGGCAGACAGTGAGGCAGACAGAGTATTTACCAGGACCCCTAAATAATAACTCCATCAGAATTTAATATTGGCTTGGAGTGACAGAACAGTAAATACATGCAGCATTGCTATCTGCTCCGCCAGCTTCCTCTTGTTGCTTGAACGCTCATGTGACTCCTGTTAAACATAAGCCTTACAGGTTTCTCTGAAAACCTGCTGAATTCCTCTTGTTCAAGGTGAAGTTTTTCTCCACAGAAAAGTTTTATCCTTGTGTCAGGCAAACCTATGAATATTTCAGGAAGTAGTTTGCGTCTATAGAATTGTTATTGTTATTATTGGTTTTTTTTTTTTTTTTTTTTTTTGGTTTTCAATCTTATATTTAGCCCAGGATGCCCTGGACCTCCCACAATCCTCCTGTCTCGACCCTTGAACCACTACATTGTGATCATATTGTCTTTTATCATTCAGAGTTGCATAGACTTTCCTTATTTTCTTCCTTACAATCAAAATTCTCAGGAAATGCAATGTTTTAGAGACTCAAAATGTCTTAGGAGAGCTTTGCCACACTTCTTAGTTCTAAAAGTGTGCAATCAGTCAAATTACCAGTAGGTGGCAAAATACTACAAGAGAAATTGGCTTCATGGTCAGATTTCCTTTGTAAATTTCCTGACCACTAAATGTAAACAGCTCATTCATTGTGAATCCCAGAAGTCATCGCTGCTTAAATAATGACAGTATTTTTTAAAGTATATTTCTACTGAAAAGACTCCTAAATTGATGTTTACTGAGAAAAATTATGAGGAATGGTTGTGCATGTTCAAAACCCCAACTTCCTTCTCATCTACAGTGTGTTTTCATACTTTCAAATGTAATTTAGAAACTGTTGCTCTTGTTTCTCACTGACAACCACTGTAGAACTTCCTCAAACCTACTTTCTTTTGATACTTTTATATGCCAAACTTGTGGGACACATGATCCACCTTCATTCAAACATCTACACTCAAAAAAGGCAGATGGGTCTTGGGTCACAGGCAATCATATAACGCTTATAGTTTTTCTTTTATTTATTTGTTTGTTTTTTAATATCTTATTATAGGAACATTCCAGACTCCTGCAAGAACGTGGTGTGGCTTATATTAATGCTGATTCTTCCATAGAAGGTGAATATTGTTGGCTTCAATAGAGAACATATTATTACTCTGGAGGTAACAATTTAGTAGAAGAATTGTATTCTAGTACAGAATTAACATGGGGTTAGAATATGTGTGGCTGTTTTCACACCACTTCCCTTGATTCAGTGCTGACTGCATGAGTGACTAAGAGATATTCCCTCACTCTGTATTGCAGTGCTGGTCCAGGAAGGCAGTATTCCTTACTTTGCCTCCTCTATCAGATTCTCTTAAATATGGTGACAATTACCTGTCGAATGCTTAAGTCATGAACTTGAAGAATCTTTTATTTTGAATGATGTATGATATTTAAATATAGAGACTGGAGAGATGACTAAGCCAGCAAAGGCACTTTCAGACAAGCCAGACAAACTAAGTTGTATCCTAGGAACCCATTTAAAGTTGGACAGTGAGAACTGACTCCATAAAGTTGTATTCTGACTTCCACATGTACACAATCACACACACGCATACCCCCCCACACACACGCACACACACAGTGTAAATTTACCATGCCAACATGGTAACATAATGTCTTGATGGAGTCACACTGACATTTCCATTTTCTTCTTCATCTGCATTTCTGAGTATAATTTTTTCAAAGTTTAGCCTTCTTGGTGCAGGTCAGTTCCCCTTCCTCATCTCAGTTAATGGACAATGGAAGTGCCATTGAGAACAGACTGCCGTCTCCTTCCTTTGTGACTTTAAGGTGTGTGTGTGTGTGTGTGTGTGTGTGTGTGTGTGTGTGTGTGTGTGAATTTGTTTACCTCTAAAGAAAGTACCTATCTCAAAGGCTTTTATCATGCTTTTAAAATGAATTGGTGTTTGCAAACTCCATGATATCTGACATGCAAACAGTGACTAATCAAAATCTCCAACGTGATTATCATTCTTTCCTTACATAAATCATATTTTCTGGGATCTAGTTATAGCACAGTGACAAAGAGGTTACCTAGCATGCCCCATGTCCTGCATTTATTTTCCTACATTATAAAAATGCAAGTACAAATATGATCATATGGCACATGTGTGCGTTATAGAATAAATACTCCAAGTAAGTATATCAAATAATGCAAAATGATGTTGCTATCTTTATTGATAGATTTAAACATTTGACTTGTCTGACATTTTAGTACATCACTGGCCTTAGATAACTATGTCATATGTGGAACTGGATCATAATTTTTTAGGATCAATAACAAGTACACATAGGTACAGTGTGATTGAGATACCACATATCTCATTTGATATTGCCTTTTTTTGGTTAGATGTTCATTTCTTAAGAGATAAAATAAACACATATTTTTGAATTTATGTTAAAATGCAGTCATATACATATAACAAAACAACATGTTTTTTTATTTTCAATTACTTTGTTAATAATAGAGTTTATAAAATTAAAAAAATGAAAAGCAATACATAAACAACTCTTAATGTCCTCTCCAAAAGAACTGTTATCTTCAAATCCTGTTTCAGTCTCCCGAGTGTTGAATTTGCAAGCATGCACTAGTCAGCCTTCAGTGACATGGATCCTTTAATTTGAGAATAAAGGATACATACTATTCCTGGAAGGAATCTCATGCTATGGACACATATGCATAGGCTTCTCGCTAACAGTCCATTTGGAGGAAAGCAAGTGTTTCTGTCATGTGGATTCTCAGACTATTTAGCTGACACATATACCAGAAGTGATTTAGATGCTGTCTTAATCATTTTCCATTTAAGTGGTATACAATGTAACCATTATGTGATGTAAGTACTTATATTACCTCTATTGTACAAAGGGGAAGCTGTGACTCAGAGAAGTTAAATAACTCCCCGCAGGTCACCTGCTAGGGAAAGGTTGAATTCACAGTCACCCTAAATATTATGCTTTTTACCTCCTGTTAGTTCTTATAGGACTTCGGTATTATGCTACAGATAAATGGTTCTAGATCCATCTTTTCACTCAGAAAAATTATATAAAACTTCCATATGTGTCGGGGTTCATCTCTGATCTGTCGAATAGTTCTTGAAGAGGGGACTGAGGAATTGAGAAATGCTAGATAGGAAAAAATATAGACATAGATAAAAAAAAGATAAGAGACTCAGGACAGCTTTGGGAGAGCTCTGGGTCTATACCTAGTCTCCTCGAGTTTTTCCTAATGGGCTTTTTATACATTAGCAAGGAGAGAGGCAAAAGACCTTCTGTTTTCAAGATCAAGGTATAAAGTACAAACAAGTGTAGACCCTTTTTTGATTCTCTGAACACCTGGTAACCATGCCTTGTGGCAAAGCATCTTGTAATTAGGCCTTGAAGCATAAGACACCTGGTAACCATGCCTTTGACCAAAACATCCTATTATGCAGCCTTATGCGGCAAAGCAAACTCTTGACTCTCTGACCTTGAGTCAAAAGGGAAACAAATCACAAGTTGGAATCTTTGTGGGTTCCCAAAACATATGCTGGATATACATTGAGTTACTACCCTTATAATGCAACAACCACAACAAATCCCTTAACAAAAAAAAGTAACAAAAAAAAAAAACAATAGAAGCACTTCTGTGGTATATTCAATAGAACAATTTCATTTCTGCAGCTGGTATCTTTTTATGTATATGCACTTTTCTATATGAAGTTTGAAGTGAGTAGAGAGCTGCAAATATAATTCTTTGGTCCCAAGAATAGAGCATTTAAATTGCAATAAATACCTTCAAACCATCTCCCTTCAGTACTCTCATATAAACACATGTATGTATCAAAAATTACGTTTCTATTTATATATCTATTCTTCTATATTTTTTGAGATAGAGTTCTTACTTTGTAGCCCTGTCTGACATGGAGCTCCTGAAAATCCTGTTTCAGTCTCCCGAGTGTTGGATTTGCAAGCCTGCACTAGTCAGCCTTCAGTGACATGGATCCTTTAATTTGAGAATAAAAGATACATAACCTTCCTGGAAGGAATCTTATGCTGTGGACTCATATATATAGGCTCTTCTCTAACAGTCCATTCAGAGAAAAGCAAAGATAAGACAGTTAGTCAATGAGTGAGGCAGGTGAGATGTTAAAAACAGACCAAGGGTAAGAAAGGAGGACAGTAGCTAGTATGGAGTGGATACAATGCACAGTGTCACATAGAGGAGTGAAGGAGATCACTCAGAAAATGTAACATGAGTCCAAAACATGAGATACCTCATTTCATATTGCATTTTTTGGTTAGATGTTCATTTCTTAAGAGATAAAATAAACCACATATTTTTGAATTTATGTTAAAATGCAGTCGTATACATATGTGAAGAAGTCATGCTGATATGATGTAGAACACTGATCCAGACTGAGGGAACTGTATTTGCAAAGACCTTAAGGCAGAGGTCTTGGGTAGAGTGGGATCCGAAGATTTGGACAAATAGCCTACAATTTAGCTCTCTTCCCAACCTCAGGCCTAGTTTCAGCTTTGTCAGTGGCAAAGACATTGGATTTTTACATTAAAATGGAGAACATTAGAGAGTTTTCATTAACTGCATGTTTGAAAGGATCTTTCTGTATAGAGTTTAGCAACAATCTTTGAAAAAATAATAACAGAAACAAAACAAATAAACCATTCTATCCCTTTCTTCTATTTCAGGAAACTACACTCTAAGAGTCGATTGCACACCACTGATGCACAGCTTAGTGTACAACCTAACAAAAGAGGTAAAGAGAAAGATAAACCATCTTAGGAATGCTGCAAATGATACTTTCTTGTAATTATTATGTTACACATTGATATTGTATATAGTCAACTTTATTTTCCTAAACTGTCACAGTTAACCAACTCTTTCTCCGGATACTACTTCCCATCTCCCTAACCTCTGTGAGGCAGCCTTTAGGCTGCATTCTGTCTACCATTCCCAGTTTGACAATAAGTAAACACACCTTTCAAAGCAGTCACTAGAGTCACACAATTGCTTAAACTAAAGTTTAATTCCTATACTCTATAACTGCTTTATACCCCCTTTATGGTGAAATTAATTAGCTCAGAATGTAGGAAAAATGGTATCTTAAGTGAAAATGCAGAATCATTTTGGGACAAAGACTAGATGGTGCCTTATAGATGCCTTCTTATCTTTTGCCTTGTACTCCAACCTGTGGGTCCATCAAGAGGGCCGGACATGCTTTCTGACTCTCTTAGCAGCAACAGTTACTGAAGGTGGTTGAGAGATGGCATCAACACTTCTATGTGAAAGGCTTTTTAAAGAAATGGTCTTGATAGGTAGTCCAGAAGTATCTGGACTTGAGCTCCAGATCATCCTGTCTCGGCCTCCAGAGTGCTGGAATTACAGGAGTGTACCATCATTCCAGCTGCTTGATAGATTTTTGAGACTCACCTGGAATATAATGCAAAAACCATTTTTGGGGGAGAGCATTTGCAATTATTTACAAAGGTTTGCTTGATAAACTGATAATTTAATACAGTATTATACCTTTAAATGTATGCTTCTTAAGAAAATGGAGGATGAGATTGTGTGAGTGAAACAATTTTTTCCTTATTCATATTTTATATTTGAAGATGCTGATATATCTTCTTATTCTCTTCCCATGCTAGAAAAATCTAATTTGTGTCTGTATAATTATTTATAGATACATTTGTTTCAGTATATTGTACAGTGACTTCTACATTTTTGTATAATAACTTTAAATAGTGTAGGTGGTCAATAATTTTTTGAGTTGACCTTTCTGAGAACTAGTACACTTGACAGTTATTAAGTATGAATTAAAATATTGCATTATTCTTCCACTGAGCCTAAATAACTTTGAAACCTTAGTTATGCTTAGCTTATCAAATATTCCTTATACAACTTGATATATTCTAATTCTAAAATTCAATAATAGGTTATGCTTCAGTCTTTTAAGTTTCTTTTTTGTTTGTTTGTTTGTTTTTTGTTTTTTGAGACAAGATTTCTCTGTGTGGTTTTGGTGCCTGTCCTGGATCTCGCTTTGTAGACCAGGCTGGCCTTGAAATCACAGAGATCCACCTGGCTCTGCCTCCCAAGTGCTGGGATTAAAGGCATATGCCACCACCACCCAGCATCTCTTTAAGCATGTGCCACCATTGCCTAGCCTCTCTTTTAAGTTTTATACCAAAAAACAAAAATAAAAACAAAAAACCCCCCAAAAAACAAAAAACAAAAAACAGATAATAAGTTTCAAGCCCAGTGTTTAGCACAATTACAACAAGCAATCAATTAAAAAATACCATTAACTACATTGCATTTCGTTATGTTATTTAATGACTTCGTTACATATCATGTAAGATTTCAGCAATCCTACTAACAAGAAGCAATATTAACAGGAATATTTCCATTAGTAAGGTTGTTACACATGTTTATTTACAGGAGTAGCAGAAGTATATGATTTTGAGAGTAGTTTCCTTCTGTCTTTGAAAACAGACCTACGATTGTTCTTCCACAGACAATGACTTGTGACTTGCTAATAGTTAGTTGAATTCTTTTCTATGCACTCCACATCTTCACACTTGCAACTACACATGCACAGACATTTTCCCTTCAGAAATTTCTTAATGTAACTGTCAAATTCCTGTGCTGGGCATTGAACCCAAAGCCTCTGACATACCAGAAAAGCACTCTCACACAGCACCACACAGCAGTCCAATAGTTCACACCAATTCAAATGTAGAGATCTCATCTCTTGTTTTGCTGTAATGTACTTTCACTCTCCACTTTCTCATTGAGGGACATTTAAGTTTATGCATCAGATTTGTGACTATTCTCGTCTTTTTACACGTGTAGCTGCAAAGCCCGGATGAAGGATTTGAAGACAAATCTCTTTATGACAGCTGGAGAGAAAGGAGTCCTTCACCAGAATTCAGTGGAATGCCCAGGTACACAAACAACCTAGCCATCTTACACAGTTTGGTTGTTTTGTGGATTGTTTTATAAATAAAGGGTACTTTTTTTCAATTTTTAGTAAAAAGTAACTTTCAATTTCAAAAGTAACAAAATATTTGTTAACTGCATAATATTCAGTTATGCTGCTCTGCTGACAGAGCATGACAAATATGCTGACAAATGAATGCAGTGGTTAGATTTGCAATAAAATATTACCGTGTTTTGAAATTAAATCTACGAGTTTCAAAAGCTGATTTTTGAACAAGCTGCATTGCATACAAGAGGCAACAGTCAAGGTTCTAAAGACATTGGCCCTTCAAAGTACACTGTGAAAAATAATTTTTAAATTTTCAAAGGAAAGGGAGGACAATGGTGCCCATAAGGATACATGATGCTTGTACATGATACATGTAAAAAGTTACAATGGAGAAAGAGAAAGACAATTCCTGTCAAATATCCATCCCATGTCTGTCTATAGTAATTCATTTTCCTGAATATTATGCAGTTAACAAATATTTTGTTTACTCTGATAAATTATAACTATGACTGTGTGGCTATGTCTTTACATGCAAGAAAAGGGAAATAAGTATTCAATAGTTTGTAAATGCAGACATCTACAGTGTCAATAACTTAAAATGATCAGATAGAATTCATTTTGTTCTAATTATCTGAAAATGTACAACAGAAACAAATGAAGCAAATAGTTTGAAGGAAAGTATTTTCCAACTTCCAGAATCCTTAAATAAATCTGTGACTTATAAAAGTGCCACTCCATAGAATTGTATTACAGAGGAAGCACGTTTTCAGAACTGGAGTAAATATCCTATTTGAACTATATGTCTAAGGCTATCATATTTGTAATGATACAACTAGAATTTAGCAATTGACATTTGATCTTCATAGGATGAACATGGCGCTCTAAACTAATTCTACTAACTTTATCTCTGAAAGGATTAGCAAGCTGGGGTCTGGCAATGATTTTGAAGTGTTTTTCCAAAGACTTGGAATTGCTTCAGGCAGAGCACGATACACTAAAAATTGGGTAAGTCTAAATGAATGAATTCTTAAGGATTAAGTGTGGGTATGTTTTTAACTAAGTTAATAAATTTTACTTCAAAAAGTACTTCTGGCATAGAGGAAGGATTGGAAAGCCAATTAGCTGTGACTCATTGGCTGGTTGTCTGTCTCTGTTTTTCTTAGCCTGTCTTCACATTCCACTTGGCACTCATACTGCTTCCTGCAGTCTAGAACTTCCATGATTTCCCTTAAATGTATTCTGTTTTATTTATTTGGTGACTCAATATTCACTTCATCATTTAAGTTAGTGAGAATTATCTTGGATTCATCTTTCCCAGTTTTCATTCAAAATTGATCCAAATCAGCAAGACCTAGCAGTATTTGGATTTTTGCCTGTTATTGTAGCTCAGATCATCAAATAAATAACAAATCTCTGAAAATAATGGTATAATACAACAAAATCATACTCCATTTTCCATTTCCTTTCTTGTGTTAGATCAATTTTTAGTTTTAAGTTTTAAAATTGTACATTTTCTAAAATCTTTAAGTAGTTCTATGAAAGCTTATAGCTAGAGATTTTTTATTTTTGTGTTCAAACCACCCCTGAGTTTTGTTTTACAGTGAAAAGTCTTCTGTCCTTTTAATTTTTTTCTAATGCTCACTTACTTCAAGGTTTGTAAGTAATAATTTATGCCTACTTTTTATTTTTCAGATTTACATTAGCAAGAAAAGAATGTCATAGTTATTGTCTTATTTAGGGTTACGATTGCTGTGAAGAAACCCCATGACCCAAGCAGCTTGGGAAGTACTATTCAGTATTGAAAGATGTTAGGAACCTATAGCTATGAGTTGATGCAGAGGCCGTGGAAGAGTGTTGCTTACTGGCTTGCTTGTTCTGACTTTCTCAGTCCAGAGATGGCACCACCCACAATGGTTTGGGCCCTTATCCATCAATCACTAAGTAATAAAAAAAAAATGCCTTACAGGTTTGTCTACAGCCTGATCTTATGGAGGCATTTTATCAATCAAAGTTCCCTCCTCTTAGATGGCTCTAGCTTGAGTCAACTGATATAAAACCAGCCAGTACAATTATTAAAATACAAGAGAGACTTTATTTAAGATGATTTCAAACAGGGATATAGTCACAGCGAAAATAGATTAGACCCAACTCTGATTTCCCATTGTGCTCCAATCCTGAAGCCAGATGGTATTATTCAGACAGCAGTGAATGTTTGTAAGTCTTTGGTAATGAATTTTGAAGTCAGAATGAAACTCTTCCATCATTAATAATGCCCGAGTCGCTGTCTCTTCAGCATAGTACTAAATGAAGTGTTCTTTCTATCAGTAACAAAGGAGTATACTGAGAAAAGATCAAGACATTAGGCAGCAGTTCACTGGGTGAAAAGTCCTCAGTTTTCATATACACAGATTCCTTGCACCAGATTATCACTTCTCTCTCATCAGTAAGACTCCAGGTTCACTGTGGTGTCCTCACTGCTTGGTCCCTCCACTGTGCAGCATGCTGCTTTTCAGAGGTTCTTCTGTGGAATTTTCAGTGATAAATGATTTGACATAGTCACCTATATTCTATTCTGTAATATTACTTCACTGGTCTAATAATTCCCCAAATCTCTTCTTCAATACTCTCTCTTCAAATGCAACATTGTATAGTCTATTCTTTGAACTCTCAACACATTTCCCTATCTCTTGTATTCTTTTGTTGACTGGCAGCTCTCTTGAGTGTCTCCCAAAGAATAATTTCACACTATTTTTTTTGCAGTATGTGTACATGTATTTTCATTTGCACATAGCTAAAGTAGCACTTTACTAAATTCTAAATTCCTAAGTTTTCATGGTTCCTGTTCATCAGTGATCAAACTTAATAATATCCACAGTAAATACCACATTGTGGGTCTTGTTATGAGCTATCTTACAAGAGATATATTCTGTTTTTTCCTTGTAGAAAACAAACAAAGTCTCAAGCTATCCACTCTATCACAGTGTCTATGAAACATACGAGTTGGTGGAAAAATTTTATGATCCAACATTTAAATATCACCTCACTGTGGCCCAGGTTCGAGGAGGGCTGGTGTTTGAACTGGCCAATTCTTTAGTGCTTCCCTTTGACTGTCAAGATTATGCCGTAGCTCTGAAAAGGCATGCTGAAAATATCTACAACATTTCAATGAAGCATCCACAAGAGATGAAGGAATATATGGTATCATTTGGTATGTTGCAATTTCTTTCAAATTCAGTTTTGTGTTTCTAATGATTTCTTATCATTGTTTTTATTGCACCAGGTAAGATCTTTTTTTAAAAATATGTTTATAATTACATAGATGTACTCTAACATATAAATACCTCATAAAATAAAAAAAATGACTTCCTATATTGTTTGCACATCTTTAATTGTACATAAACGGTGCGGTTTTTTTTCCTTTATAGAAATGGTGCTTTCATATCTTGCACTGGCTGGTATTAAACTTCCGAGCTGGAGTGACCCTCCTGCTTCAGCTCCCTGAGTGCTGAGACTGCAGGCATTGCCAACTTTCCTGCTTTAGAAATCATCTTCTTAAAGCTTTTGGTAATTTGGATTTCCATTTCAGATTCACTGTTTTCTGCAGTAAATAATTTTACAGAGATTACATCTGAGTTCAACAAGAAACTTCAAGACTTAGACAAAAGCAAGTAAGTCATATATTATATTAGATTTATTTGTATATATTTAATTATGTGTTAGATATAATTGAAATAATACAAATTTACATTTTTTGTTGCAGAAATAGCTTGGGAAATTCCTTTGTTTTCTCTTCACTCTAATATGTGCTGTTCAGGGTTTTGTATCATTCAGAGATTGTATTTCTTACATGTATTGGAACTAGACCGCAGTGCCTCCTTCCTGCCAGCTTCTTACATAAAACTTACATTGACTCCAACATGCTTTGGTTTCACTTGTTCCTTTTCCACTCCCGTGCATCGTAATCCAACTCGATTCCTTTGTTCTTGGAGTGATCTTCTCTCTACTTGTGCTTGAAGTCATTATGTCCACACACACATGATCATTTTCATCTCCAGTAAAAAAATTCAGTTTATCAGGAACAATAAATACTGTGAAGTCATTATTTTTAGAAGTGCTAAACAAATGGGAATAATTTTGTGTAAAACCAAAACCATAAACAGAATTTGACAAATTTTACAAAATTCACTGGTTAATTGTAAAATTATAAACTTCATTAAACTGATCCTTAGTTTATGACATAGAGTTATAACCCTGTATAATGTTCAGGATTGCTCTGAAGTTAAACTTACTATAAAAGCATTTACAAGAGCGAGGGACTATAACATGCTACTATTATTAAAAGTAATATAAAATGAAAATCTAGATAAATTAGTGGATGAAACAACTATTTATTAAAACTATAATATTCACCAATTATATCTTGAAGTAATTAGAATACTATATTCCATAATTAATCATTGAGTTATTGGGAGTTGGTGGTAGATTTTTAATTGCATTGTTTCATTTTTATTAACAATAATAACCTCCTACATCAACCCCATAATCTCCCTTGAGAATGTGAACACTGTAAGAATATTTGTTACATTATATTTTAATACTGATAAAAATGTAAAGTAAGGATTATATACTTGACAAATTTATCTTTAATAATAAGGATATTATAATTGTCACTTATTCAATATTTTTAATTTTCATAAACTTAATAGATATTAATATATTTTCACATTTCGATGTTTATGCTAAATCTGAGAGTAGATTGTTAGGATCTGTAAGGTGAAAAAAACTGACAGTAATTATAAACCCAGGATTATTAATTCTCATTTCCTCGTGCATTAAAGTTAGTATCATGTTTTACCCCTAACACATTACTGTTTTATAGTTCATGTTTTTTTTTGAATAGTATTTCATGGGATTTCTGAAATATGAGGATTATGCATGCTGATATTCTTTTTTAATTTATTACTTTTTTGAGATAATAATACAATTATATCATTTATACCTTCTCATTGCTCTCTCCAATCTATTCATACCCTTCTTTTTTTCTTTTGGAGTTCATGACCTCATTTTCTACTAATTGTTGTTACAATATTCCTAAATACATAAATGCAATCTGCTCAGTCTGTATAATGTTACTGATATTCTTAATTTGAATGTTACAATGATTTAAAATGCATCAGTGAGTTTGATTTTACTGCATACTTATAGTTAATCAGGTGGTGTTCATAACTTCATGGGGATACAGCTTTATTAATTTCTGTTTTAGCCCTATATCACTGAGAATTATGAATGACCAGCTGATGTATCTGGAACGTGCCTTCATTGATCCTTTAGGGTTACCAGGCAGGCCTTTCTACAGGTGAGGAAAAAAATAATTCTATAGTCTAATATTACATTGTGTAAAAAAAAATCATAGTTTATTTAATTTTATTATTTAAAATATTTTTAGTGAGGTAATTTCACTGTACACAGAATTAGGTTCTATAAAGAATTTTGTTTCAAACATAAATACTTTGTCCTTCCTCCCAATCTCATTCACTACTCTAAGTACCCTGTTCCCTTGTCCCTTATCCCTGGCTTCCTTCACTCCTCCAACGTCCTTTCTGTTTTTCACATGTCTTTAGGGAGTTCTACAACCCACAATTAAAGCAAGTGTAACTTATCCTTCTGTATATGGCTTATTTTGCATAATATGATGATCTCTAATTACATCCATTTTTCTAGCAAACAGCATAATTCCATTCCTCTTGGTAACTGAATAAAACCCCATTGTTTTTCACACACACACACACACACACACACACACACACACACACACACACATACGAGTATTTGTACCACTTTCTTTTCTATTAATCATTGATAGCTCTCTAGGCTGGTCCTATGACTCAGTTTTAATGAACAGTGATACAATAAGCACAGGTATGCATTTATCTCTGTCATAAGTGGAGAGTCCTTCAGGCATACACCCAGAAGTGGGGTAGCTGATTCATATAGTAGTTCTATTTGTAGTTTTCTTGAGGTACTTTCATATTTATCTCTATAGTAATTTGGCTCGGCACACCCCAACCATTACTGTATAAATGTTCCCATCTCCCTACATCCTTATCAGCATTAGTTCTTGTTTGATAGTTACTGGGGAGAGCTGGAATCTCAAGGTGGTTTTAATTTCAATTTACCTGATAATTAGTGTGGTAAACACCTTTTAACACGTTTATTGGATAGTTATGCTTCATCTTTTGAGAACAGTGTGTTTATTTCATTTACCAATTTATTAACTCAGTTGTTTAGAGTCTGGGTGTTTAATGAGTGTATTCTTTAAATATTCTAGAAATCAATCCTCCGTTAGGTGTTTAAGTACAAAAGATTTTCTTCAATTTCATTGATATTCCATTCATTTGATTGTCCTCTGCTGTAACAAAACCTTTAAATTTTCCTTAAGACGTATTAGTCAATTCTTGGCATTATTTATTAGCAGCTGGAGTCCTTTTCAGATATCCTAGTCTATACCTACACTTTGAAATGTTTTCCCTATATTTTATCATTATTAGAGTTTTAGTTCTTACATTATGGTCTTTGATCCATTATGAAATGCTTGTTGTGTAGGGTGAGAGACAGGTATATAATTTTATTCTTTTACCTAGTTTATGCAACACCATTTGCTGAAGAGGCTATTTTTTTTTCTCAAAGAATATTTTTTGACATCTTTGGAAATATGAGGTTTTATTTCTGGGTCATCTCTTCTTTTCCATTAATCCATGTATTGTTTCGTGTCATATGCTTTTTTTTTTTTGGTACTGGGGCTCTGTATTGTAGCTTGAAATTAAGTACTATGATACATCCAGCATTATTATTTCTACTCAGAATCATTTTGAATTGTTGGAGACTGTGATGGTTAATGTTATAGTCAACTGGATGAGATTTAGAATGACCTAAGAGACAAACCTCTGGGTGTGAGGTTGTTTACAGATAAGTTTAACCAATTTGGGAACACACATACTTAATGTAGGTGGCATCATGACATGATGCAAGGTGGATGGAATAAATAAAGACTGTAATTGGATAATCAGCATTCATCTCTCTGCTGCCTGAGTGGATATAATGTACTCAGCTGCCCTACACTTCTGCTGTCATGTCTCCTATAGTCATATTTTATTTGTGCTGAAATGTGGTGATATTTTATTGGTATGTTAATAAATAAAGTTTGCCTGGAGACCAGAGGTCCTAGCCAGTCATAAACAAAATTCAGGCAGTGGTAGCACACACCCTTAATCCAATCACATGGCAGGCAGAGTCTCTGTGTGTTCAAGGACACACTAGGGAACAGCCAAGTGTAGTGACACATGCTTTTAATCGCAGTACCAATAAAACAATGAAAAGTTGACACTAGCGCATACTAGGCTGGCTATAAGCACGATGTCATGATGTGTTTAGCAGGTAGTATGATGCAAACATCATCACTTACTGGCAATGTGCATGGAGACTATTTTATGACTTTTTTTCTCAGATCACTTTCGTCCTCTGAGGACACTGTTATCAACATTATGTAGTTTGTTTTTAGTAATTAAAGAAAATAGTAAGTTACCTTTTTAAATAATAAGCACAGTTCATACTAGCTATCCTTACTGTTATTTGTATAGCTCTGAAGCACTTTGAGTTATTCATTAAAAGTAAAAATTATGTGTATTAATGTGCCTGGAGATTATAGCATTGTAAGTTCAGGAAACAACTGAATAATTCAAGTAACAAAATAAGGAGTATGCAATTTGAATATAGTGCCTTCTTTTTCTTATATAATGTTTGTGCAATGAATGGACAGAAATCTGTTTTATCAACAGGCATATCATCTATGCTCCAAGCAGCCACAACAAGTATGCAGGAGAGTCATTCCCAGGGATTTATGATGCTCTTTTTGATATTGAGAGCAAAGTGGATCCTTCCAAGGCCTGGAGAGAAGTGAAGAGACAGATTTCTATTGCAGCCTTCACAGTGCAAGCTGCAGCAGAGACTTTGAGAGAAGTAGCCTAAGGGTACTTCAGAGAATCCATATTGAGTAGGGATGATTATTGGGAGGACCTATATAGAAAAATAAATGGTATTTTATGATTATGTGTAATATCTGTATGTACGTGTATGTACATATATATACATATATATTTCCTTTTATTTTTGTTTGTTTTGATTTTTCCTTGTGGTTCAAAAAAGGAAAATTGGATAAATATTTTATATTTTAATTTTAGAATATCTTTCTGAAATTTGAAAATCAATTAAGTATTAAAACCAAGGTGAAGAGTGTAATATAGCAAACATTTACCTGACATTATCAGATAGTTATCAGAAATCTAGCCTGTCATTTCAATGTAAACAAGCATCATTTCATTATGGAATACACCTGGGACAGTGCACAAAACTGCTCCATCCAGAGGCTTAGATGCTACCCGACCACACACTAGCTGACAGACTAGCTGATGATTTCTGATCTATTCATAATTCTAGTAAACCTTATCACTCTGTATTATAAAGCATGATTCGCTATACTTAATAAAAATTTTATTAAAATTATATACAGAATACATGTATAATTAATAATTAATTAACATCTGTAATCTCAGTAACCATATCAAGAAAGAACTTTATGCACTTCAGAATAATTGTGTCTTTTCTGTCAAAAATAATCACAGTCTTGAATTTTATGTTCATCATGTCCTTCTTTTTACACAAAATTCACCAACATGGTTGCATTCATTACATGAATAAGTACATTTAATATATATGTTTATATTAAAATCATACATTCGTATTTTGCAGTGCTCATCTTTTCTGTTTGCCTTTGAGTTATTCCTGTAGTTTATCAGATTTTCTTGTGACACCACACTGCCTTGAGTAAATTTCACATTTATCAGTAAGGGTTGAAGAAAAGAAAGCAATCACATAGTTATTTGAACAAGCAGAGACATCAGAAAGAATGACAAGTTATATCAGCACTGATATTTTGAATCAATGCCATGGGAAAAGTAATGAGAATGTTAGATATCTATATAAGCTATAAGAAATTGTCACTGTACTGACAATCTCTATGTTCCCATATCATCATCACCTTCCTACCCATCCAACTTCATGCACATTCTCTCTCTCAAAAA
Organism: Peromyscus attwateri; assembly: GCA_902168425.1. NCBI lineage: Eukaryota > Metazoa > Chordata > Mammalia > Rodentia > Cricetidae > Peromyscus > Peromyscus attwateri. Next base: position 16,330 of record CABHPP010117728.1, on the reverse strand, counting down.
ATAGAAACAAATTCCAAAACTAAAAATCAAAACAATCAAAAACCCAATAAGGCAAAAATTTCAAATTGTGTCAACATGCAAAAGACCTGCACATGTTCGAGGTGAACAAATCCCAGAAGGGGAAAGGGGAAATGAATAAAAGACCCACCTCTAAGCAAGGAGGTATTTGCAATTGATACTTCCTGGGAAAGGGAAAATCAGTTTTCCCAAATACAGTGTCTGCCACACTCCGGGGCAGGCCCCAGGCCCAAGAGTAGTTGGCCAAAACAATCAATTCCATGTTTTTTGTTTGTTTGTTTTGATTTTAATTATTTTCTCATTTAAGGCAGTTCTAAGAGGTAAGGTCATACCACTAATTATCTATATTAAAAATATAGGAGAGAGCTCATACTAGTAACTTAACAGCACATCTGAAAGTTCTAGAACAAAAAGAAGAAATCACACACAAAAGAAGTAGATGGTAAGAAATAAACTTGGGGTTAAAATTAACAAAATAAAACAATACAAAGAATCAATGAAACAAACAGTTTTTTAAAGAAAATCAAGAAGCTCTCATTCAAATTAACTAAAAGGCAGAGAGAGAGAGAATATACATATGAGCAAAATTAGAAAAGACATGGAGGAAATCCAGAGAATCATATGGACATAATTTAAAATCCTGTACTCTATGAAACTGGCAAATCTAAAAGAAATGGATCATTTTTTGATACATACCACTTATCAAAGTTAAATCAGGATCAGATAAGCAATTTAAGCATACCCATAACCCCTAGTGAATTGGAAGCAGACATTAAAAGCATAAAAAGCCAAATTAGTGCAGGGCTAAGTGGTTTTATTCTACCAGGTTTTAAAGAAGACATACTGAATATATTCACCAAATGAGGCCACAAAATAGAAAAAGAAGGACCATTACTCAATTTGTTTTACAAAGACCACTGTTACCCAGACATGGAAACCACATAAAGACTCAACAAAGAAAGAGAATAACAGACCAATTTCTGTTATGGACATAGATGCAAATATTCTCAATAAAATACTCACAAATCAAATCCAATGACACATCTAAAAGATCATCTACATAATAAAATATGCTTTATCCCAGAGATACAGGGATGGTTCAACATATGCAAATTAACAAGTAACATATCATATAAACAGATATAAAGACAAAAACACAAAAACACGTAATTATCTCATTAAATGCAGAAAAGACCTTTGAAAGGATGACCTCCAAATGATGAAAGTCATGGAAAAATTACGGATACAAGGGACATACCTCAACATGTTTCCAAGTTTCCAACATGTAAAGGCAGTTTACAAGAGGTCCATAACCAACATCAAATTAAATGAAGAGAAACTCAAAGCAATTCTGCTTAAATCAGGAACAAGACAAGGTTGTCTACTCTCTCCTTACCTATTTAATATAGTACTTGATGTCTGAGCTAGATCAATAACACAACTAAAGGAGAATAAGTATATACCAATTGGAAAGGAAGACGTCAAAATATCATTATTTACAGATGATATGACAGTATACATAAGTGGCCCTAAGGATTCCATTGGGAAACTCCTGTTGCTGGTAAGCACTTCAGCGAAGTAGCTAGATACAAAATTAACTCACAAAAATCAATAGTCTTCCTCTATAAAAACAGGCTGAAAAAGAAAACTGGAAAACAACTTCATAATAGCCTCACCTAACACAAATTATCTTGGGGTAACTCTAACCATCCAAGTGAAAAATTTGTGTGGTGTTTTAATAAGTACTGTTCCCATAGGTTAATATATTTGAATGATTAGTCATCAAGAAGTGGCACTACTTGGGAAGGTTTAGGAAGTTTGTCCTTGTTTGAGTAGGTGTGGACTTGTTGGAATAAGAGTATCACTGGAGTCGGGCGGTGGTGGCGCACGCCTTTAATCCCAGCACTCAGGAGGCAGAGCCAGGCGGATCTCTGTGAGTTCGAGGCCAGCCTGGTCTACCAAGTGAGTTCCAGGAAAGGCGCAAAGCTACACAGAGAAACCCTGTCTCGAAAAACCAAAAAAAAAAAAAAAAAAAAAGAGTATCACTGGGAATAGGCAATGAAGTTTCAAAAGCCATACCAAGCCTAATATCTCTCCCTGCTGCCTATGGATATAGATGCAGAACTCTCAGCTACTTCTCCATCACCATGTCTGCCTGTGTGCTGACATACTCCCCAAAATGATGATAATAAACTAAATCTCTGAAACTATAAGCAATCTCAATGAAATGCTTCCTTTTATAAGAGTTTCTGTGCTCATGATGTCTTTTCACAGCAAGAGAACACTGACTAAGGCAACTTGTATGATAGAAAAGTTTTAAAATATTGATGAAAGAAAATAAAGAAGATGCCAGAAGATGGAAAGATTTCCTATGCTAATGGATTTATGGTAGGATTAATAAGATAAAAAATGGCCATCCTACCAAAAGCAATCTACAAATTCAATGCAATTCTCATAAAAATTCTGACTCAATTCTTCACAGATTGCCATGGGCCATGTCATAAATACCACAAATAGCAATTAATAATTCAACTGTCAACCCATCAAATGAATAACTCTCTGATAGAGGAATCTCATCAGGAAAGACTTATGGGAACACTGACTCTGAAAACGAGTTGTTTCAATCTGTAAATTTCTCATATGCTGCCACAATTCCTCCCTAAAAAGAACAGCTGTGAGGTTCTTTCCACAGCTCATTGGTGGTGTGTTTTGTAATTTTGGGTCATATATATTTGTGGATTGTCAGAAAGATGATTTCTTTTTAAGTTGTATAATTTTGATGAATAGAAATATTACTAGTATTACTAGGATATTTTTCATAGCTCAGATGGACACAGGAAAATAGCAGCATACTCAGCTACAAAGACAGCTTTTTACACCCTTAGCTGATTTAAGACTTCAAAACAAATTCAAAGCAGACCAGTTGCTCCTGCAAATGAATTGCCCAAGAACAGAGTCCCAAATGCCTACTGAACCAATGTCAGGCATAAAGCAACTTTAGTGCCAGTTCTTCACTTACAAAAGTCTGGGTGATAACATTAAAGACAACTCCCTGAACAGATGTGACCCTCAAAATGTAACTCAAATATTTGACCAGAGTTTCTTCTGGGGGAGAGATATGTAGAATAGAGATGTGTGGCTGTGTAGAAGAGAGATGTAGCTGTGTGGAAAGATATGTAGCTGTATGGAGACAGAGAGATTTTCAGAGAAGATTTTTCAAGATGAAGTAAAAGAGAAAGTCACCATCAGAACATGTGTGTTTCCTTCCTTACCCCTTAGAAAGAAATATTTAGTTAAAAAAATAAAAGCATGGAAAAGGCACAAAAACAGACATGTTGATCAATGTAATCAAACTGCAAATCCACATACCTATTGACATCAGATTTTTTATAAAGAAGCCAGAAATACACATTAGAAAAAAGACAGCATCTTCAACAAATGATGCTAGTCAAACTGGATGGCTGCACAGAAAAGAAGAATCTAAATAGATCCATATATGCTTGAACAAGACTCAATTACAAATGGATTAAGGAACTTATCATAAAACTGGATACACAACCTGAGAGAAGATAAAATGGGGAATAGCCTTGAACTTATTGGCACAAGAAAATACTTTCTCAACAGAACACCATTAGCACACAATCTAAGATCAACAAATAATAAACAGGAACTCATGAAACTGAGAAGCTTCTGGATAGCAAAGGACACCATCATGAAGACAAAGTGGCAGTCTACCGAAATGATAAAGATTTTTTAATAACTTCATGTCCAAAAGAGGGCTAATATTCAAAGTATATTAAGAACTCAAGAAGCTAGATAGCAAGAAAACAAATAACCCAGTTAAAAATGAGGTACACTTCTACACAGAAAATTCTCAAAAAAGAAATTCACATAGCTGAGAAATATGTAAAGAAATGTCCAATGTACTTAGTCATTAGGGAACTTCAAATCAAATTTATTGCTGGTAGGAGTGCAAATGTACAGTCACTATGGAAATCAGTGTGGTAGTTTCTCAGGAAGATGGGAATCAATCTATCTCCAGATCCAGCTATACTACTCTTGGGCATACTCCCAAATGTCACCTCATCCTATCACAGAGACACTTGCTCAACCATGCTCGTTGCTGATCTATTCATAATGGTCAGAAATTTGAAGATGGCCCTCAACTGAAGAATGGGAAAAGTAAATGTGGTACATTTTAATAATGGGATATTAGTCAACTGTTAAAAATGAATTAATGAAATGTCATAGGTAAGACAGATAGGGTATTATTCACTTCTATGTGAATATTAGCCTTTAAGTCAATTATAACCAAGCTACAATAGAATCAAAGTTTCATATAAAGTAAGAGAGTAGGATGGGACAGATAGATCTCATTAGAAAATAGAAATAGAATAAATAATTGTGGGTGGATGTGGGAGACTGGGATGGGAGGATTAAGTTGGTTGGGGAAGAGAAGAGGGGGAAAAGGGTAAATGGGGAGACACAGCTAAAAATAACAGCCTTTGGAAGTGCATAATGGAAACCTAATAGAGTAGAGGCTTCTTAAAATATATATGCACATGAAGGCAATATAAAGGAAACCAAAAAATAATGAATCCAACCTGGCCATCTGTTGTCACCAAATGAAGGTCCCAGTACCAGGTTTGGGTTCTGTTAAATTGAATTGTTGGCCAAAGGGGTCCCATGTGGACCAGCAAAACAACCCGGGTCATTGTCAATACTATAGGTTGCTCTCCAGAACTGACATCAAGTTTTATTTCTGAATACAAACATACACTCATTGAAGGTAAAGTCAATCTGGTGTCTACAGAGTGCCTTAACTCTAATATTCTAGTGTATCTGGTACAGGAAAGTTCTTTACATGTTACCAAATAGAAATGTAAACACAAATCCATCCACAAATGCTTTGATCTACAATTGTGTCATGGCCTGCAAGAATGCTAGTGAATTGGTGATTCAGAGTGTTTCTAACTTGACTTAAGATCCACACCCATATCTATCATTTCATGGGTGACTAAGAACATGAGACTAGATAGCCCCAAACCCAGGGTAAAACCAAATACTACTGTTCTATAAAGATTAAATTTAATTTAATTAAACACCTTAAAAATAAAATGACTCCTAATGACAATTTGCTACACTCATAGATGAGTGCTTTCTTTAGCCATCATCAGAAAAACTTCTTCCTGCAATAAATGGGAACAAATGCAGAAACTCACAGAGAGACATTATGGAGAGAGTGAGAGACCAGACACCTTGGAGCAGGAAGCCCAAAGTAGAATGTCTCCATCAATTCTTTCCCAATGAGCTCAAGGAGCCTTGTGCAAGAGGTAGCAGAAAGAGTATAAGAGTTAGAGGTGATGGAGGAAAACAAGAAAACAAAGGTCCCTTTGTGGTGATATATTGTGTACTCTAATAAACTTGCCTGAGGATCAGAGGACAAAGCCAGTCAATAGATTAGACACAGAGCCAGGCAGTCGTGGCATACACCTTTAATCCCAGCACTTGAGATCTCGTGCCTTTGCTTGGGAATCACACACACCTTTAATTCCAGGAAGCAATATGGCAGGGAAGAGAAAGGTATAGAAGGAGTGAGGAAACATAAACTCACTTTCTTTAGACTGAGGATTTCATAGAGGTAAGAACTAGTGGCTGGCTGTTCTGCTTCTCTGATTTTTCAGCTTTCACCCTGATATCTGGCTCTGGGATTTTATTAAAAGACCATCTAAGATTTGAACTACATCTGGTGTCCAACTTGTGGGGCACGATTTCAGGAAAAAGCCAATTGCCTGTGGCCTTGCAGGCCCTGGCTTAGGCCCAAGCAGCATGAGGCCATCGTCTCCAACCTTTGTGGACCAGAGTCTCTAAAACACAGGCTAAGTTTTTGTTGTAGCCTCTCTGCAGCAAACTCCATTAGTGTGTGTGTGTGTGTGTGTGTGTGTGTGTGTGTGTGTGTGTGTGTTTTCTCCAAAATCCATAGGAGTTAGCTGCTTTCTCGAGTTCCATGAAGATGGATGACTCTTTGGCTTCTACTCTCCTGGTGGGCTATGAGCTCTCCATGGATCCCCATCTTGGGCTGTTGTCACACTAGGTAGCTGCCTTGAAACGTGTTCAGGCTTCTACTGGTCTGCACAGAAGCAGTCAGCCTCACATCCAAATTATCCTTGTTAGCAGATTTGGTGAGACAATTGGGATTTTTTAAAGGGAGAAATTAGTTAAAAAAGATTTTTTCCCACATTAAAAGGGAAACATTTTTATAATGGAGGGAATTTGGTCTCTGTTTGATAATACAATTGACAGTCTGAAAATAGAACAATTAAATGAGAGGATAATTAGTGTAGATGGGATTTACATAATGTCAATTGTAAACATTATTTGTTTGATTACTTTTGTTTTTATCATAAAAAGGTTGGTTAATGTAAGTGCCAAGATAAAAATTTTAGAAAAACTTGTGAGAATACATCATAGAGAAATTCAGACCCAGACAGAGGAATTTAAAATGTAAACCAATCTCAACACTGCATTATATGGTTACAGAGAAACAGCCTAAGACTTTCAAACAGCCAACCTTAATCTATCCAGTAACCTTACAGGAACTGCCAAATGCTCAAGGCTGCATAAGAGCTGACTAGACTCCTGTGGAAATGTTAGATTTGAGGAGATTCATAGAAGCTATAATGTCGTGTGGTAAGCATTCCCCATTTGTGAAGCAGATGTTAAACTCATGTATAACTTGTAATAGAATTATTCCTCAAGACTGGAGAGATTTAGTGATAGCTGTCTTAGAAGTGGGTCCTCAATTGCAATGGAGGACTTGGTGGAGGGATGAGACTAAAACCATTGAACAATGAAGTAGGGCCAGAGGTATGGAAATCTTCCAAGATCAACTTCTTGGAGAGGGAGATTATGCTAATGTAGAAAGGCAATCTCTATATGATGACCACACTCTGGCTTTATGCTGAATGGCAGCCTTGAATGCTTGGGACAGAATTGAAGAAGTAGGAAAGAAAATTGAGTCATTTACAAAAGTTATACAGGACTCAAAAAAACCTTCACTGATTTCTTACAAAGGCTGTCTTCAGCCGTAAATAGAATGATATCAAATTCAGAAGCTAGACAGATAATAATTGAATCCCTTGCTTTTGAAAATGCTAATGCATAATACAGAATGGTAATTAGGCCATTAAAGCAAGATCATTACCCTTAGAGGAATGGATTCAAGATACAATGAATATTGAATCTCCTGACCATGATAAGTCTTGGATAGGATAGGTGATTTCCAGAAGTTTGAAGAAAAATTATAATGTCAGATGTTTCAATTTTGGTAAACATGGTCACATAAAAAGGGACTGTAAACAGTATTCCTAGAAACAATGTTTTCTCAAGGAACAATAGTAACAGAACACCCCTCCCTTGTGGATTATGCATAAGGTGTGGTAAAGGCAAATAAATGTAGATCAACGAGGGACAGACATGATAAAACTTTTCCTTTGCCATCTGGAATCTCTTTGAGGGCCCTCTCTCAGGCTCCCATGACAAATTCAGTTCAGTCCTTTCCTGGCACCATAGAAGAAAGCCCTTCTCAGAGCAATTAAAGAACCTAACGTCTGTTGTAAAACACCATAATGCTCAGGGTGATAGAACAACTAAAGAAGAGAGAACAAAAAACTCAGGACAAACAAAAAACACATTTTTTTGGCAAACTTCTATAAATGAACAAAGACCAAAATTAAAAATGTGAATAAATGACATTGTCATTGAAGGTCTTGTAGACATAGGTGCAGATATAACAATAATTGCACCAGAATCTTGGTATCCAAACTGGCCTCTTAAGGAGGTAAATGTTCAGCTGTTAGATGTTAGAACATTATCTCAAGTGAAACAGAGCACGGAATGGGTTGAATGTATAGGGCCAGAAGGACAGAGAAGAAAATTAAAGCTATATGCTGCTAATATAGCTATCAATCTATGGAGATGTAATTTATTACAATGGAATACCCAGATTAACATTCCTCCAATCCCAGAAAGAAACCATAAACTAACATATGTTTCTGAGAAAAATACTAGAAGGCATTATTAAGAACAGTCATCTACCATCCAGATTGTACAAGAACAGGGCACAATAGCCACTAATCTTTCAAAGAAACCAACAGCCCTGGCTGTATGGGTTCAGCAATAGCCTTTAACAAAAGAGAAACTACAGACCTTAGAACAGCTGGTCCGAGAGCAGTTAAATGCTCAGTATATTGAAGAATCAACCAGTCCTTGGAATTCTCCTGTATTTGTTATTGAAAAGAAATCTCCTAAGTGGAGAATGGTAACAGATCTAAGAGATATTAACAAGGTAATTTAGCCAATGAGCTATCTATAATCTGGAATTCCTTTGCCTACTCTGTTACCTAAAGGATGGCCTCTTATAATTTTCAGTTTAAAAGACTGTTTCTTCTCAATACCCTTACAAGAAAAAGACAGAGAAAAATTTGCTTTCATGGTACCTACTTATAATAATTTCCAGCCAGTCAAGAGATATAAATAGAAGGTTTTTTTTCCACAAGGAATGTTAAATAGCCCAACTCTCTGCCAATAATTTGTATGACAGCCATTGGAAGTAATACATAAACAATTTCATAAACCTCTAATTTATCATTACATGGATGACATTTTACTAGATGATTCAAATGTGGATACTTTAGAAAGAATGTTTGAAAAAATAAAGAAAATTTTGCCTTGTTGGGGATTACAAATTGCTCCTGAAAAGATACAAAGAGGAGATTCTATTAATTATTTAGGATATAAAAAAGTCTACAAAAAATTAGACTCCAAAAGCAAATTAGGAGAGATTGATTATGGACTCTTAATGACTTTCAAAGATTATTCAGAGACATTTCCAATATATGAACCACTATTGAGTAAAAAATGATGAACTGAGTAATTTGTTCAAAACCTTAGAGGGTGACAAGGAGTTATCAGCTGAAGCTGAAAAAGAATTGGCTTTGGTGGAAAAGAAAGTGCTGGATGCACATGTGGATCATGTGGATCCAAAGCTTGACTGCATTTTGGTTATTTTACACTCTAAGCTGGAATTTTAATGCAGAGGGAGAATATTTTATTGGAATGGATATTTCTACCAAATAAACAGAGTAAAAAAATTCAAAAATTTATGTGGAAAAGATCTCTGAGTTGAATTTAAAAGGAAAATTGAGACTTCGTCAATTAGCAGAAATAGACCCAGCAGAAATTGTAGTTCTTTTAACTAATGATGAAATTGACAATTATTGGCAGAAAGTGAACCTTGGCAAAGAGCTTGCAATAATTATTTGGGTGAGATTAACAACAAATATCCCAAAAGTGATAGAATTAAACTTATAAAGAGTTTTAACTGGATCTTGCCTCATATTGTATGGTAAACACCAATATCTGGAGGCCCTATATTTTATACAAATGCAAACAAACAAGGAAAGGGAGGTTACAAATCAGAAAGTTTAACTAAAGTGGTTTAAAGTCCTTATAACTTTATTTAAAAATCAGAATTATATGCTATACTTTAGCTAGAGTTTTCCTGCCTGGCCCACAGTCAGGATAAATCTCTTTCACCTGCCAGTCCCACAGCCACTCAGACCCAACCAAGGAAACACAGAGATTTCTATTGCTTATAAACTGTATGGCCGTGGCAGGCTTCTTGCTAACTGTCCTTATATCTTAAGTTATCCATTTCCATAAATCTATACCTTGCCACATGGCTCGTGGCTTACCAGCATCTTTACATGCTGCTCGTCCTGGCGGTTGCTGGCTGGCAGGCAGTCTCCTTCTGCCTTCCTGCTCTTTTAATTCTCTCTGTTAGTCCCGCCTACTTCCTGCCTAGCCACTGGCCAATCAGTGTTTTATTAGCAACACATTTGCCATACAGAACACCCCACAGCACTGCCCCCCCTTTTTTTTCAAAAAAGGAAGGTTTTACCCTTAACAAAGTAAATTACATATGATTTGGGAATTTGGGCGTAGCTTCTCTTACTGCTTCCTGCTGGAGGGGGGCGCTGTATCTTATGGGGACACAAAGAAAATTTTAGGATCATGGAGTAGTCCGTGAGGGTGTATCGTCTGAGCCAGTTGCCTTGAAACAGTTCTGGATGTTGGATCATCTGAGCCATGGTGTCATTGGAGACCTTTCAAGTGGTCTTGGCTGGTCAAACCTGATGTATCTTAATCTGGAACAAATCCATAGCCTCTGGCTTTCTGTGGAAACAAAATCAGAGCTTCCTTTCCAAAGCAACATATCTTTACATCCAAATTTTGAAGTCAAGGTATCTTTAAAATATACAAATTGGTTTAACTCAGCTTCCTTTACAATCAAATATCTCTCTGCAGTTAAGAATCCCAAAGACAACTCAATCCAGATTCTCTGTGTGATATCCATCTTTATGTGGCTTATATTTTATACTACCTTTACTGTCTCTTTAAAGACTTTATTTTTCAAAACTATCTTTTTTTTATATAACTGTATATATTCCTTTTTATCTCTCTTTGAAGCCTACATACATTTTTACACACATTTTAAAGCATTTAAAGTCTTGTTCCATCTGAATCTGTCTTATTGTGAACCTGTTACTTTAAACTGCAGCATTCTAAGACTGAAAAGGTGCTGTGGCTGCTGGCTCCGCCCACCTCAGCTTCCCAACATGGTGGTGATACGTTTACCACCAGCTCTGGGAGTCTTTGTGGGTCTATGCTTCTATCAAAGCAGCGTTTAGCCCAGAAACCTCTTCTTTTTGTTTTGTGCTAGTAAAGGCTAATTCCACCACGCAGCTTAATGTGCCACTTGCAGATGCTTCATTCCCGCCATACTGCAGGTCGAGCGCACACGCCAGGAACCCACAAGTAGCTCAAACCGGCAAGCTGCCGCTCATTTGAGAGAGATAATTAGGAAGCTGTTTTTAGCTCCGTTTTAGAATCTTTTCTCAGGTTTTAGGTGGAAATTACTGCCCCACGTTCTGGCGCCATTTTTAGCTAGAGTTTTCCTGCCTGGCCCACAGTCAGGATAAATCTCTTTCACCTGCCAGTCCCACAGCCGCTCAGACCCAACCAAGGAAACACAGAGACTTCTATTGCTTATAAACTGTATGGCCGTGGCAGGTTTCTTGCTAACTGTCCTTATATCTTAAGTTATCCATTTCCATAAATCTATACCTTGCCACATGGCTCGTGGCTTACCAGCATCTTTACATGCTGCTCGTCCTGGTGGTTGCTGGCTGGCAAGCAGTCTCCTTCTGCCTTCCTGCTCTTTTAATTCTCTCTGTTAGTCCCGCCTACTTCCTGCCTAGCCACTGGCCAATCAGTGTTTTATTAGCAACACATTTGCCATACAGAATACCCCACAGCACTATACTAATGGTATTAATGGATTTTATAGAAACTCTCAACATAGTTACCTACTCTCAGTATGCTGAAAGAGTAGTCTTACATATTGAAACTGCTGAATTTATCCCTGATGAGTCAGTATTAACTTGGTTGTTTATTCAGGTACAAGAAATAATCAGGAATAGAAATCATCCCTTATATAGAACTCACATCCAATCTCATATGAGTCTGCCAGGCCCTCAGGCACAAGGTAATGACAAGATTGATAGACTATTGATAGGAAATGTGTTAGTAATATTTTAAGAAAGGATTTTTCCATAACATGGCAACAAGCCAAGGAAAATATAAAGAAATATCCTACTTGTTCTTTATACAATAAAATTCCACTAACAGAAGAATGTAAGCCAAAGGGTACTCAGAGGAATTAAATCTGGCAGATGGATGTGTTTCATTTTGTATAATTTAGAAAACCAAAATATGTACACCACACCATTGATACCTATTCAGGATTTCAATGGGCAACTTCTCTGAGTTCTGTAATCACACATTTGCTAGAAGTTATGTCCATCATGGGTGTACCTGTACAAATTAAAACTGAAAATGCTGCAGCATACATCTCTGGTTTTTTGTTTATTAAAATATAAAATATATTACAGGTATACTACATAATCATGCAGGACAAGTAGTCATAGAAAGATCAAATTGAACTCTAAAGTATATGCTAAATAAACAGAAAGAGGTAGCAAAAAAACCCCAAAATAGATTACATAACGTTCTATTAACTTTGAATTTTCTCAATGCTGATGAGAAAAGAATAACAGCTGCAGAGAGACATTGGATAATAGATTAAACTACAGAATTAAATCAGCCTATATACTTTAAAGATGCACTGACCTCAGAATGGAAACCAGGATACATATTACACTGGGGACTAGGTTTTGCTTTGGAAACCATCAAAATTGATAAAGGTTCAATTTGAAAAGAGAGAACTCTTAAATGGAAGAAGTGATAGTTCATCAACCAGCATGACCAGCAATTTAAAATAACTTATACTACTAACAAATGCTTTTCATTTAATCACATATAACTTGCCAAAAGGGAACCTCCCCCAAGTTAACACTGGGGAAGGGTTTTGTTTTTGTCCTTCAGGAGAATGAAGGCTAAGGAATCTGAAGAACACTGGACAAATGAGACTTCTGAAGAAAAAGGAAAAATCGTCAAGAAAAAAATATCCCCAAAAAGGAGTAAATTGGCCTATTTGTGTATCACATATCTAACAAGATACGATTTCATAAGTCTTCACAAATGTTTGTTTCTGATGTTCTCTCCAGACACATAACACAAATGTTCTTTATGTAGTCCCAGTTCAATTAAAAATTTAAGCTGGCTTAGGAGTTGGGGCATGGCTTTCACCGTCTCTAAATACAAGCATGCTTGTTAAAAGAAAATACAAAATCTGTTCCATGTCAGAAGAGCTGCCACATATGGGACAGAAGAAAAACCAAAATTAAGGGACTATTCTACTGCCACTAATCCCATAATTCTTTGGTTTTATTTTGACTCTTTAAAACTTTTCTTGGCCCTCACCCTAGATCCCGTCCCTGGGCGCCAGCCACCCCTGGCAAGACCTGCGCACCTTGGCCCCAAGTTCTGGCCAGCGGGCAGGTTCCCTTCTACCCCCACCCCTACCGGGAAGGGCCCCCTTCTCCAAGATCCCCTGCAGTCTCCAAGCCCTGCCCCCAAGTCCAGCACCCCCGGAGACCCCCGCCACTTCCTGAGACTTAGAGACCGGCCCCCAGCTCCCATCCTGCCCCAGATGGACTTCCCTTCTGGACAAACCTCCCATCCTGCCCCGGACTTCCCTTCTGGACAAAGCTCCCATCCTGCCCCGGACTTCCCTTCTGGACAAAGCTCCCATCCTGCCCCGGACTTCCCTTCTGGACAAAAGACTTCTCTTCTGAACAAGAGCTGCCATCTTGCCTCGGACTTCCCATCTGGACAAGAGCTCCCAACCTGCCTCACACTTCCCATTTGGAGAAGAGAGTACCATCTGGACAAAAGAGAGAGACTTCCCGAATCTGTCAGCTCTTTCTCCACCAAGTGAGCTGATAAGACCAAGATCAAACACAAGGAGATGGGCAGACGTCCAGGTAGAAGTTCATACAACAAAATGAAGAGCAATACAGCATCACCAGAACCTAGCCCTCCTCCAACATCTAGAGCTGATCATCAAAAATTGGAAGAAGCAGAAGGAAACAGCCTTATGAATAACATCATGAAGAAGGTAGAGGCTTATATAGAGGAAAATACAAAAAAATTGCAAGAGTGCTGTAAAAACCTAGAGGAAAGGACAATTAAAGTAGAAGAAAAAAAAAAGGCCTGGAAGAAAACAATAAAGCACTGAAAGAAAAACATGAAAAAGCAATGAAACAAATGGAGGAAACAGTCCAAGACCTGAAAAGGGAAATAGAAAAAATGAAGAAGACTCAAACAGAGGGAATGCTGGAAATAGAAAATCTAAGTAAACAATCAGGAACTTCAGATGCAAGTATAACCAACAGAATGCAAGAGATGGAAGAGAGGATCTCTGGCGTTGAAGATACAGTAGAAGAAATAGATTCATCAGTCAAAGAAAACACTAAAGCCAACAAAGTCATGACCCAAAATGTCCAAGAAATCTGGGACACCATGAAAAGACCAAACCTGCGAATAATAGGGATAGAAGAAGGAGAAGAATACCAACTTAAAGGCGCGGAAAATATATTCAACAAGATCATAGAAGAAAACTTTCCCAACTTAAAGAAGGAAATGCCAATGAAGATACAAGAAGCCTATAGAACACCAAACAGACTAGACCCCAAAAAAAGTCCCCTCGCCACATAATATTTAAACAACTAAACATACAGAATAAAGAAAGAATATTAAGAGCAGCAAAGGAAAAAGGCCAAGTGACCTATAAAAGCAAACCCATCAGAATAACACCCGATTTCTCAATGGAGACTTTGAAAGCCAGAAGAACATGGACAGATGTAATGCAGACACTAAGAGTCCATGGATGCCAGCCTAGACTAATATACCCAGCAAAACTTTCAATCATCATAGACGGAGTGAACAAGACATTCCAAGACAAAGCCAGATTTAAACAATACTTATCCACAAACCCAGCCCTACAGAAAGCACTAGAAGGAAAATTCCAGCCCAAGGAAGTCAGATACACCCTTGAAAACACAGGCAATAGATAACCCCACAGCAGTAAACCCCAAAGATAAGAAGTACAGACACACTACCACCAAAAAAATAACAGGAATGAACAATCACTGGTCATTAATATCTCTTAATATCAATGGACTTAATTCGCCTATAAAAAGACACAGACTTACAGAATGGATGCGAAAGCAGGACCCATCTTTCTGTTGCATACAAGAAACACACCTCAAATACAAAGACAGACACTACCTAAGAATAAAAGGCTGGGAAAAGACTTTCCAATCAAACGGTCTTAAGAAACAAGCGGGTGTAGCCATCCTGATATCCAACAAAATAGACTTCAAACTAAAATCAATCAAAAGAGATCAAGAAGGGCATTACATATTCATCACAGGAAGGATCCACCAAGAGGAAATTTCAATTCTGAACATTTATGCCCCAAATACAAGGGCACCCACATATGTAAAAGAAACACTACTAAAGCTTAAACCACATATAAAACCCCACACATTAATAGTGGGAGACTTCAGTACCCCACTTTCACCACTGGACAGATCTCCTAACTGGAAACTTAACAGAGAAACGAAGGACTTAACTGAAGTCATGACCCAAATGGACTTAATTGATATCTACAGAACATTCCATCCTAACAAAAAAGAATATACCTTCTTCTCAGCACCCCATGGAACCTTCTCCAAAATTGACCACATACTTGGCCACAAAGCAATTCTCAATAGATACAAAACAATTGGAATAACCTCCTGTGTGCTATCAGACCACCAAGGTCTAAAGTTAGATTTCAACAACAACAAAAACTACAGAAAACCTACAATCTCATGGAAACTGAATAATGGTCAACTGAATCACCAATGGGTT
This sequence comes from Peromyscus attwateri, assembly GCA_902168425.1. Lineage (NCBI taxonomy): Eukaryota > Metazoa > Chordata > Mammalia > Rodentia > Cricetidae > Peromyscus > Peromyscus attwateri. The sequence continues at coordinate 871 of CABHPP010117728.1, read as the reverse complement.
AGGGAAGAAATAAAGAAAGAAATTAAAGAATTCCTAGAGATCAACGAAAATGAAGACACCACATACCCAAACCTATGGGACACTATGAAAGCAGTGCTAAGAGGGAAATTCATAGCACTAAATGTGCACATAAAGAAGTTGGAGAAATCTCACACTAGTGACTTAACAGCACACCTGAAAGCTCTAGAACAAGAAGAAGCAAAGTCTCCCAAGAAGAATAGACACCAGGAAATCATCAAAGTGAGAGCTGAAATCAACAAAATAGAAACAAAGAGAACAATACAAAAAATCAATGAAACAAAGAGTTGGTTCTTTGAGAGAATCAACAAGATAGACAAGCCCTTATCCAAACTAACCAAAAGACAGAGAGAGAGCATCCAGATTAACAAAATCAGAAATGAAAGGGGGACATAACAACAGACATTGAGGAAATCCAGAGAATCATCAGGTCATACTTCAAAAACCTCTATTCCACAAAACTGGAAAATCTAAAAGAAATGGATAATTTTCTGGATAGGTACCACATACCTAAGTTAAATCAAGACCAGATAAACTATTTAAATAGTCCAATAACTCCTAAGGAAATAGAAACAGTCATTAAAAGTCTCCCAACCAAAAAAAGCCCAGGGCCAGATGGTTTCAGCCAGAATTCTTCCAGATCTTCAAAGAAGACTTAATACCAATACTCTCTAAATTGTTCCACACAGTAGAAACAGACGGAACATTACCAAACTCCTTCTATGAGGCTACAATTACCCTGATTCCTAAACCAAACAAGGATACAACAAAGAAAGAGAACTACAGACCGATCTCCCTCATGAACATTGATGCAAAAATAGTCAATAAAATACTGGCAAACAGACTCCAAGAA
>CABHPP010117726.1:4135-18325 GCA_902168425.1 Peromyscus attwateri | reverse complement strand
GGGGGGGGGGTGGCTGAGGCACAAAGATGGCTTCGGGTCACAATGGAGGTTTATAAGGGCTGGGATTTAGTCTTCCTGGCTCACTGTTGTGTTACCAGCACCTAGAACCATGCCAGGCACACAGTAGGTTTTCAGTAAAGTTTGGCGGAATACAGTTGCATGGATATGAAAGGCTGATATTGTTCACTTAAGGGAAGTTGCTTACTTTTTATTGGTGCGTACTCTATAGGATGGGGGGGGGCTTCGTTATGACATTTTCACACATACGTGTGATATATTTTGGTCACTTTCAGCTCCCATCATCCTTCTTCTTCTCAAATTCTATTTTCGTGTTTTTAAAATTAAATTATTATTATTATTATTAATTTGTGTATATGTCAGTGAGGTGTGTGTGGGTGGGTGTGCCACAGTGCATGTGTAGAGGTCAGAGGACAACCCTGTGGAGTCAGTTATCTCTTTCCACTTTATATAGGTCCCGAGAATTCACGCAGCTCTCCCGGCTTACGCTGCAGGCACCTTTTACCACTGAGCCATGTCTTCAGGCCATCTTTTCCCCCTTCAAATCTAGACTTCGCGTGAAAGAAAACACGAATTTTGTCTTTGTGATACTGTTTATTTTCTTTAACATGACGATTTCCAGTTCTTTCAATTTTCTTGAAAATAACAGCATTTCATTCTTGATGGCTGAGCAAAACGTCTTCCTTCTCCATTCACTGGTCTCTGGGTTTCGTGTCTGGTCCTAGAATTCCGCTGTTGTGAATACTGCTGTGATAAACATGGGTGGGCAGGGAAGGAAAAGGATATTTTTAGGACTCAAAATTAAACACTTCTAGATAAGCTTAGTACATTGGTTTCAATTTTTATGAGAGAGAAAGAGAGAAAACATGCTGTGTGGGTTCAGGCATATGATCTCAGGCAGTTTCAGACACTGTCCACACATTTACCTCTAAGGTCCAGGACAGGCGTGTTCTGTAGACAGCCAGGACAATAAACAGGCAAACAAACAAGTCTTGCAGACCTGCCCACACTCTGCTCCTCCAGACCCTGGGCCGTGAGGGCCTCCTGGTTGCTGGATCTTCATCCTGTCTGTGTTTCTATAAATAGCCACAGTGCACCCCTGGGATGGCACCATCTGCTTCCTGCCAGGCCCTAGTGACCCAGATGGCTGGTATGTCAATTCTCATCTAATCGGACCACAAACTACCTAGCTACCCATACCCATAGGGTCTTTTCAGTCACTGCTGGTCACTGACATCATGGGTGGGTGACTGGTACAGGCTCTGTGCTGAGTCCCACTTGAGGATCTCTGAGGGTGTACTGCCATGGTGAGGAGGCCCCTGTTGTGTTTATCCAAGTTGCTGTATTACCAGTAAAGACTCAGGAGTCAGATATTGGGGTGGAAATCGAATGGATGGAAGAAGTGGTGGAGGAGCAGCCGGCTTCCCCGTTTACTGGAGACCCAGCGAGTGCATCCCTCCACATGCCCCAGACCAAAAAAGGCCATGAAGCTCTAAGTCCCTCCCTATTCCTTCCTGTGCGTCTCTCTATCTCCCTGGGTCCTCCGCCCTCTCTATGTCTAATTCTTGTCAACTGGTTGCTGGCTCCACCGCCAATCCAAGGTTAATTTTATTAACACAGTCTTGGAGTTTTACAGTGCAATCAAATATCCCGCAACAGCACCCTCTAAGGCTGTGGGAGTGAATGTGCCCTATCCCTTCTAGGTGTGCAAGAGCCCATGGGTGTATTTCTCTAGACATAGTGCCTGCTCTGTGAGGGGAGCAAGCAAGCCAACCTTCCTGTAGCTGAGGACCCCTTCTAGCCTCTGAGTCACACAGCATTTCCACAAGGTCTTGGACACCCTCTCGTTCTTCCTGTGGGGAAAAGATTCTTGCTGAGCTTGACTCTTTCCCTTTCCCGGGGCCAGTACTCCCCAGGGGTCTTGCCATCTCTTCAGGGTGCTGCTCATGAGGTCCAAACTGTGTCTCCTCTGGCATCAGCTCCCCGCCACCACAGAGTCGTCTTCCATTGAAGCAGGACCACATCACCTTCTTGGGGAGCTCTGGGGATACCATGGGACTTTTAGGGGCTGTCCTTCCTGGGGACAGGTGCTGCCCTCTCCATCTTAGAAGGTCAAGTTGGATGGTGATTGACACCCTTTGATGCACATTTGAATTGTCTGGGGGGCTTTAGACCCAGGAAGTCAGTCTCTGTGTGAGACCTCTTTCCTAATGCAGACCTCTTAAATCCAATGCCCTTCAGGACCCTTCCTATCCTCTTCTGTTCGTGGTCCAAGAAAGAATATTGCCATCAGGTGACGGCAAGATAACAGTGCTTGGGTCTGGCCTCCGGCTCATATGTATGTGTGTGACAGAAGGGTCAGTGCACTTGTCTTTGGTTTATATCCCTCATAACCATTTAATTAAACACATCAACTTAATAATACCTGACACATTGATGCTAGTGCCGTAAGGGCCACTTGTAAAAGCAGCAAATCAATATGGCGCCAGGCAGCCTCTCCCCCATTAATGTCTAGTGATTAATCTCCTTTGTGGAGGCTATGGCATCTTTTGTGTTTAGATGTCAGCTGTTAGGCATTTGGTTGTTGACGTGTCCTGTCTTCCTCACGTCAAATCTATGATTATTCCTTAAACGTCAGCTTTGCCCTGCATAGGCAGTGTAGGCTGAGTCGGACCATATCTGCTCACATATATTTTTAGCTTTGTGAAACAGAAATAAAAAGTGTGAGCACCATTTATTTATCCCCACGTGTATTTCACTGCCTGCCTAGAGTTATGTTCCCAGGGGATTCCTTACAGGACCCAGCTGCAAAATGTAGCAGTGGCAGCAGCTGGCCACAGTTGGAAACTGACATAGCAATGAGAATAGAGAACTGAGGTGTTTCAGGGCCCGGAGTTTGGAGTTTGGAGTCCCGAGCTTTGTACTCTGGTCCATCGCTTGCTGGCCCTGTGGTCTTGGATGAGTTACAGAAAGTTCAGGGCCTCGGTTTGTTTCTAAAGTGGGGCTTCTTGGAGGTTGTTATGGGATGAAAAAGAATGCAAGTGCCTTCCCATGGTAAAACAGCCCCACAAAGGGAAGAGACTGCCTCAGTAGACAAAAGACGACATATTAGATACCTTTCTGTGGCAGTGGCAAAATACCACTACCAATGCAACTTGTAGAAGAAAGAGTTTATTTGGATTTATAATTCCATAGGCATAAGAGTCCATGATGGCAAGGAGGCCTGGCAGTGAGTGATAGCCATGGCAGCTAGAGCAGAAGCTGAGGGCTTCACTTGAAACTGCAAGCAGGAAGCAGAGAATAAACCCCAACCTCTGCCCGCAAGTGAGATGCTTCCTCCAGGAAGGCCACATCTCCTAAACCTACCTGTCTTAGTCAGGGTACTATTCCTGCAATGAAACTCCATGACCAAAAGCAATTTGGGGAGGAAAGGATTTATTTGGCTTATGCTTCCACATCACTGTTCATCATCGAGTGAAGTCAGGACAGGAACTCAAGCAGGACAGGAACCTGGAGACAGGAGCCGATGCAGAGGCCAGGGAGGAGTGCTGCTTACTGGCTTGTTCTCCATGACTTGCTCTGCCCCAGGTGCTCTCCAGATTCAAAGCAATCCTGAACAGAATTCCAACTTACTTTTCTGCAAAAAATTGACACGTTGGTCCTAAAATTCACATGAAAATGCCAGATTTTGGAATAGCCAAAACAAAATTTAAACTCAAAATTTCTCATGTCCAAGCTTACTACTAAGCTCCACAGACAATACAGTGCTGGCGTAATGGTAGCCATGAAGAGCAACCACATACGAGATGGAGCCTGACTCACACTGATGGTTTCTGTCAATGGGCCAAACAACCCAGTGCTGAGAAAGCCATCTTCAGCAGCGGTGCTGGAGTAGCTGGGACCCGCGTGCCAACGCCAGACCCCTTCATACACAGACCCATGGTCAAGTGCAAGTATTAAAGGTGCAAGACTTGGAGAGTGAAGAGGTGAATCTCCATGAGATAGGCTAGGCTAGATATGATCCCAAAACATGCAGGATGCAGAAATTGCAGTAAGTGGGTCTTCATTAAAGCCTGAACTCTTTATTCTATTGCCTGCTTATATCTGTCATGTATCTATCTATCTATCTATCTATCTATCTATCTGTCTGTCTGTCTGTCTGTCTATCTATCTATCTATCTATCTATCTATCTATCTATCTATCTATCTATCTATCTGTCTGTCTATGACCTGTTGATCTGTCATTTGTCTATCATCTATGTATGTATCATCTATCTTTCTATACCTAGCATCTGCTTCTTCATAGCTATCTAGGTATCTACCAGGTATATATCCAAGCAACTTCAAGAGCAACCCTAGTGACAAAGGGCAAGCGATTCCCAGTGTTGGGAAACTAGAGACCTCATGCACTGTGGGTGGGAGGCCACATGGCCCAGCTGATTCGTAGACAGCCTGTGTCTCCTTGAGGTCATGACCCACAATTTTACTCCCAGGGAATGCCCCCAGAGAAACAAAAACTTGGCTACCAAAACCTTGTCCGTGAACACTAGCAAACGCCAGTCAAAAGGAGCACACACCCATGTCCTTGGGCTAGAGACTGGATAGCTGAAATGCAGTACCAGCGCTGTGTGCCTTGTCTTCAGGACACGTGGTCCAAGACTCGGTGGATGCTGGGACCCTTCCGTAGAGCAAGCTGCATCTGAACTAGTTCCCTCATGGCCTGCAGTGCTGTTGTCACACAGTCCCCAAGCTGTCTGTCCTTCCATGTTCTCTGCACGGGACCTCTTTGCACCATTATTCTCACACTTGGGACCTTCATTAAGTAGAGTAAGGGTTACCCAGACACAAGCCTTGTGATACTTTGAAGTTCATGAGGTAACAAAGAGGCTACTGAGAGACTGACTAGAGGCGTTTGTATACAGTGTGGATTCATTGCTCAAAGGGCTGAGGAATAGAAAGAGTGTGGGGATGCACCACGCTGTGAATGGGGTGTGACAAAAACATCTGAGTTTTTTATTTGTAGAATTTTCCATTTATTACTTTGAGGCTATGGTTGACCACAGGTAACTGAAGCTACATAAAGCAAATCAAAGGAATGTGTTCTGTACTAAAAAAAAAAAAAAAATCAGTGGAGTACACCTCAGACACCTTAGAACCGTGATGCTAAGAGAGAGAAGTCAGTCACAGAAGGCCACGGACTGGATGACACCATTTCTGTGAAATCCCACTCGGAGAAAACCTAGAGACAGAAAACAGATTAGTCATAGCCCAGGGCTGGGAGGGTTGGAGGAAGGGAGGATGGACTGCTAATAGGTACAGGGTTTTTTTGGGGAAAATGAAAATGTGGAAAATTGATTGTAGGGATTGTCACCAAGACTTGTGACAATACTGGGGACACATGGAGAACCATTGACTTTCCTTAGAACAGTGAATCCTGGGCCATGTGAGTTACACTTCAAGCAAAGCATTGTTAAAGGGAAGAGACAGCAAAACCCTGGCACATAAACCTTAACTGTGACCTGGAGCCAGGCTTGGTGGGAGCTGGAGCCAGAGCTGGTGCTGGGAGCCCGCCTTCTCCAGGCCCAGGAGAAAGTCAAGGGCCACTATATTCCCACAGGCCCGTGCAGATGTTTTAACTTCTTTTAGATGGGTAAGGTGCTCGATACTTAACACTTTCATCTTTATACCGATGAGGTTGTGAAATATAAGTTTTTTGAGACAGTGTGCTGGCTAGTTTGACGTCAGCTAGATCCAAGCTAGAGTCATCTGAGAGGAGGCAGCCTCACATGAGAAAATGGCTCCATAAAATCTGGCTGTAGGGCATTTTCTTAATTAGTGACCGGTGGGGGAGGGCCCAGCCCATTGTGGGTGGTACTACCCTGTTCTGGTGGTCCTGGGTTCTATAAGAAAGCAGGCTGAGCAAGCCACAGGGAGAAAGTCAGTAAGCAGCACTCCTCCATGGCCTCTGCATCAGCTCCTGCCTCCAGGTGCCTGCCTGCCTGAGTTACTGCCCTGACTGCTTTTGATGATGAACTGTCACATAGAAGTGTAAATGAAATAAACCCTTTCCTCCCCAGGTTGTTTGTGGTCATGGCGTTATCACAGCAGTATTAACCCTAACTAGGACAGACAGGGTCTCACTATAAAGTTTGGGCTGTCTTCAGATTCGTGATCCTCCCAGCTCAGCCTCCCAGACCCTGGGATTATAGGCATCTGCCACTACACCTGACTGAAATATAATTTTCCGTTAGTTTTCTTTTCTATCTAGGGAAGAGGTCATGAAGGCAAAGAATCCAAGATCCAATCAGTGTGCTGGTCTGGTCTGAATTTGAACACCCCACTTACCTCTACAGCTTTTGGGAAAGTAGTATATCATGGAAGAAAGTTAAACACACTTTACTCAAAATGTAACAAAAAATTCAATTTTCTTCCTTGAGGGGAGGTGTTGTTGAGCTTGAGCCCTGGTCCTTATGCGTGCTTGTTGCTCTGCCACTAGGCCAGCTCCTCAGCCCCCTTTCTCCTAATCGCTCCCTTCCAGAATGTTCTTGCTGGTCAACACATCTCTCTTTGTATTGTTGATCGTAATCTGAGCAGCACTGTTTTGGCGTTCGACCCAGGCTGGTGGCTCGGCATCTCAGAGCTGTGGTGGTATTGTGATTCCTGCTACACAGAGCCTTGCTGTTTTCATCTGTAAGGGAAGGGTCTGGCCTCTCAGAGCAGAGCAGAGAGTAGAAACAAGCATGCCTGAGCACCGGCATGCTGTCCGCCCGAGGGTGGCCTGATGGATCTTGGGCAGGAGTGACACAAATCAGAGGAGAGACAACCTCTTGGAAGGACTTTCAGGCCCCCCCCCCACATGCTCAGGCCCTGGCTTCCTTAGCCCCAGCTGCCACCATGGCATTCTGGGCCTTGCCATTGTCCTGTGGCCGCCCCGAAGCTCAGGATCGAGAGCCCTTCAGGGAACTTTGTCAGAGAACTGTGGAGGCTCCAAACAGACAAGAGGAATTGGGACAGGAAGGATTTAGAGAGGAGCCTGGATAGGCCAGTGGAATCCTCCCTGGGTCCACAGTGGGAATTGAGCTCTCCTGTGTGTGTGTGTGTGTGTGTGTGTGTGTGTGTGTGTGTGTGTGTGTACATCTGCTTCATGTGATCAGCATACAGAATGGATAGGAAAGAACTGGATGAGTCTGGGAGAACAGGCCGCACAGCCTGGGCAGGATGATGGCCAGGAGGAGATGCAGGGCAGGAGGTGGAGGAGCTTATGCCTGTGGCTTGGCCAGGGATGGGGAGCTGGTGGTGCCCACCCAAGTTCCTGGCACACAACAGGACTGCTTGGAATCCCGGTTAAAGGAGCTGCCTGGGTCTGGTTAGGGGTGCTGCTGCCTCTGGGACTCTTGGAAGGGGTCAGGCAGATTGTGAAGTTGTGTCCTCCTATTCTGAAACCCTTCTTTTCTTTCCCAAGGTGAGACATGCCGCAGCTTCATTGACCTGGCCCCAGCTTCAGAGAAAGGTAAGTAGTTGGCTCTGCCCTCCCTGGGAGCCTGCCCTGGTCTGGTGGTTTGTCAGGGCCTGGCTGTCTGTCCTGCAACCATGGAGCTTCCAGAAGGTGGATGTCCTGTCACACAGAACTGTCTGTCTCTGGGTGTGATGAAGTGAGGGGGGCCAGTGGAAGAGGGGCACCTTGGCTGGGTGATGATCCTACCCCACAGACTTGCCATTTCCTTGGAAAGCTCCATCAAGTCTCATGGGGAGACCGGGGGATAAGGGATAAGAAACTCAGTGTCCCTCAGTTGGCAGAAAGGAGGCAATTCTCCCAGCTGAGCGAGTGTCCAGCTGCAGGGACTGCTTCCTCTGCTTCCTCAGGTTCCCATGGAGCCATGTCCTGTTTGTGCACACGGCCAATCCTGAGGTACTGGCTTGAGCCGCCAGGACCTGGCTTCAACCACAGATAACTAGCAATCACTGTGGGGAACCAGCAGTTTTCACAAAGAGGGCTGGTGACTCCTGGGGGTTTGGTTACTAATCGCTGTCCATCTCTGTCGGCCAAGACCTCTGTCAACCTCAGATGAAAGGTCTGTCCCTCTTCACTGCCACTGCTGATGGGAAACATCCCAGAGGGATGACATCACCAGAATTTCAGATCAAAGGACAGGTAGAGCTTTTGAGATAGGACCTTGAGTCCAGTGTGGGCTTGTTTGAGCAGGACTCTGTGTGCATGCCTCCCTTAGAATGGTGGGTGAGCTCTGCAGATACATCCAGTGTGAGCATGTAGGTACCATGTGTGCCTGTGGTGGTGCTCCAGGGCACCTGCATGGGTATGGCCCTGTGGTGCCCCGTGGAATACTGTGTGTCTGTGTACAGCACAGGCATGTTGGCCCTGCTCCTCCAGTGGTCTCAGGCCTCTCCTGCTCTCTTTATGGGGACTGAGGGCCCCCAAGAGCATATGTCATCTGTTTTACTGGTGGTGCAGTTTGACTTTTAGGGCTTGGTGGCCACACAGAGGACCGTCTGATGGCATATATCAAATGTTTATGAGGAGACTATGTGGCAGGCTTTGTCACTTGGTGATAGAAGGCTTTTCTGTCCCCACGGCCTCTCAAAGGCTCTGGCTTTTCCTCTGGGTGGCAGGGTCAGTTTGTGGCAGCTGAATGGCTCTCCCAGCTGCCCCCTGAGGCCCCAGGTGCTCTTGGGTCAAGCCACCCGCTCCCCATCTTCCCTCTGCACTTGATTCAAATAGGAGCCCAAGGCGCAGAGACGAATGACTCTCTGAGCCATCCCCCACCCCTCCCTTGGAGTCTGCCCCAGCGAGTGCCCTCTCTCCCCAAGCATACTTTTCTTCTAGACTCTGTGGGCCACACCAGCTTCCTCGTTCCTGGAGTCCTTCTGATCTGCTAAGGTAACAGAATGCCCCCTGCCAACACACACCAGTGGGTCTCACTGCACGGTTCTCTGGGCCCTGTTCTTCACACACAGAGTCACACAGCCCCTCCCACAGTTGAGGAAACAGGAACAGGAACCTCCCATAGTTAGGAGGTTGGATTATAACCTGGTTCTTTCCTTGTTTCTTTTCTTTTAAAAAAAATGCTTGCATTTAATTTATTGTGTATGCATGTATGTGTGCACATACGCACCACAGCACACGTCTGCAAGTCCGAGAGTAATCTGTGGGGATTGGTTCTCTCTTTCCACCATGTGTGTCTTGGGGGTTGAACTCAGGTCATCGGGCTTGGTGCCAAGTGCTCGTACCCGAGTCATCTTTCTGCCTGTTGTTTGTCTCTTGAGACAGGGTCTCATGTGGGCCAGGCTGGCTTTGAACTCCTGATCTTCCTGTCTCTACTGAACCTGGTTCTCAGATGTCTGGTTCCTCTGCTGCCAAGGTAGATCCAGGGGATTGTGGGAATCCTGGGGCCCCTTCTTCATGGCCTCTGCATGAGTTCAGACTGACATTTCCCTCCTTGCCTTAACCTCTGTTCTAGACATTTTTATGTTTCTGTGGCAGATTATTGGGTACTCAGCCTCTTGGTGGCCACCATGGTCTTATTATTTATTGTGGTGGTTTGAATAGGAATGGCCTCCACAGACTCATGTGTTCCAATGCTTGGTCACCAGTGAGTGGCACTATTAGGACATGTAGCCTTGTTGGAGTAGGTGTGGCCTTGTTGGAGTGGGTGTGGCCTTGTTGGAGTGGGTGTGGCCTCGTTGGAGTGGGTGTGGCCTTGTTGGAGGAAGTGTGTCTTTGGGGGTGAGCTTATTTCTTATTTATTTAATTATGGTGAGTGTGGACTCAAGGACTCACACATGCTGGGTGGGTACTCACCAGTGAGCCACATCCTAGTGTCAGAATGATTTTTAAAATTTTATTTATTTTTTTGTGTATGGGTGTTTTGCTTGTATCTATGTCTGTATACCAAATGTATGCCTGGTGCCTGAGGAGACCAGAGTTACAGACATTTATGAGCTACCATGTGGGTGCTGGGAACTGAACCTGGGTTCCCTGGAAGAACAGTCAGTGCTCTTAACTGTTGAGCCATTTCTCCAGCCTGTGTGTGTGTGTGTGTGTGTGTGTGTGTGTGTGTGTGTTTGTGTGTGTGTTGTGTAGTGTATCATCTTGCTATAGCCCAGGCTAACCTCAAACTCATGATCCTCCTGTCTGAAAATCCTGTGTGCTGGGCTCAAAACTAACTTAGAATGCTATTTTCTTTTTAAAACATAAATCACATAACAGATCCTTCCTGTGGGTCACTTCTTACTCAGGGTAAACTCAATATTGTTGTTATGGTCTTATAGGCCTTATGTGACCTAGCCTTCTACCCAGGATGGCATCTCCTGCCACCTCCCCTTCCTCACCACATTCCAGCTCCAGAACACTTGCTGTTCCTTTGGTCAGCCAAGCTGATGTGTGCCCCAGGGCCTTTGCACATGCTTGCTGCTCCCTGCTCCTGGAACGCTGTTCTTCCAGAACTCTGTCCCAGTTACCCATGTGGTGACACTTTGTGCTCTAACAAATAAAGCTTGCCTGGAGATCAGAGTGCAGAGCTAGCCGATATTAACCATAGAAGCCAGACAGTGGTGGCACACACCTTTATTTCCAACACGTGGGATCTCATGCCTTTGATCCCAATACTTGGGAGACACATGCCTTGAATCCCAGCAGTAGGGAGGAGGAAACAGAAAGTGATATGGCTGGGCGGAGAGAGGAATATAAGGCAGAAGGAGATAGGAGCTTGGCCCCCTTTTTGGCTGTGGAGTTGGTGAGGTGAGAGGTGGCTGTGGCTTGCTCCTTTGTCTCTCTGATCTTTCAGCATTTACCCTGATATCTGACTCTGGGTTCTTATTATTAAGACCAATTAGAATTCATGCTACATATACACACTTAGAGAAATCTTAGTAGCACCTAAGTGCATATGCTAGAGACAGAGGACTCCTATGGGCTCCCCTTTGATGTTAACTAATACTGCATTGCTTCATCAGTGTTTGCAAAGACATGCACACGCATACTTGAGGATGTAGATGTCCATACATTTTACATATATGGAATCATGAATTCCCTTTTTTAATCAGTACCCACAACTTCTCACCTCCTTCCCCTCATCTCCCTCCTCCCCCACATCCTCCTCCTCCTCTTTCTCCTTCTGTGCTATGGGTGAACCAAGACCTAGCATATGGTGAAACACGGTTTCTACTCCTGAGCTGCACCCAAGCTCTCTCTTCCTTCTGTGAATAGCTATAGACGATCCCTGCCATGACATGGAGACTTCATTTAAGCAGCTGGACGCTCAGTCTGAGTTGCTTTTGCACCTTGTTCTGTATCATAGCTAAACCTTGGGGACCTGCACACGTCTCTCTCCCTCTGAGGCCAGTACAGTCCCGGGCCTGGGAGACAGTCATCTGCAACTTTCCCTTTTCCAGCTCTAATTGTATGACAAGAGCGCCACACCTCTTTTCTCTAGAGGACCTTGCGCCTCACTCTCTCCAGGATTTCCATAGTGACCTCTCAGCTGGCTGCCTGTTTTCCAGGCTGCACTGCTTAAAATCCATTCTGCACCTACAGAATGCTCTAGAAGAGAATGATGAGCTTGAACATCTGACAGCTGCTTACATCAACATGGGGTGTGGCCGATGGTACTAGGCCTGCCTCCCTACTAACATCTGTTTCCCTAACTCTCCACCATCTTCTCATGCCTCTGTGCCTTGCTGATCTTGCTTGACCTTACTTATAAACTTCTATTCATACTTCAAACCCTTCATAGGCATGACTCATTTTGGAAAGCCATCCCTGAACCTCCCCAAGATAAATGTAGATGTAACCGACCGCCTTATTAAATAAGAAACACAGAGCCAATGTAAAGGTGAAAGCCCAAGAGGTCAGAGCCAGAAGCTTACCCGCTTTCCGCCAGCTAGCTTCTCCCGCCAAGAGAGCTCTCCGAAAAGGGAGTTTCTTCCTGTGCGGTTGATTTATAAGGAGTCCTGTTTCTTCCTTCTCATTGGTTATAAACTAACTACGTGGCTGTCTCGTCACTGCCTCTCTGTCCAGACCTCCCAAGTTTTCTATGGTTGGTATTGAGATCAAGGGCGTGTGTCTCCAATGCTAGCTGTATCCTTGAACACACAGAGATCTACCTAGCTCTGCTTACCAAGTGCTGGGATTAAAGGCGTGCACCACCACCGCCCTGGCTTTCGCTATGGCTTGCTAATAGCTCTGACCCCTAAGCAACTTTATTTATTAACATACAAATAAAATCACATTTCAGTACAAATAGAATACCACTATATTTCCCCTTTCTAATTTAATAAAAAGAAAAAAAAAGGAAAGTTGTAACTAATATAAGAAAAACTATATACAAAAGTACAATAACTATATACAATATATACAAGTGATGAAAACCTAAACAATGTCTAGTCCATTTGTATTTGACAAATTCAGAGAAAATAATTCCATTACTTATCTTATTTTAGTGATGTGTCATGTCAGCACCAATCACACTGTTTTGGAGTCTTCTTTACCAGGCTGGCACTCCTTGAGGACAGGCAGTATGTCTTGTCCTCTATCACTCTAGAATGCCAAACGCTATTGACACACAGAAAGCATTTAGTAAAGGTTTGTTGAATGAAAAAAGGAAAGACAGAAGGGCCTTGGGTATAGACCTGGGAGATACCTTTTGTTTAGGGACCTGGATCCATCCTCTGCAGCCTGCATCTGCTCCAGCTTTCATGGCTGAGCGGCTTTAAGCTCTCTCTCTCTCTCTCTCTCTCTCTCTCTCTCTCTCTCTCTCTCTCCACTTCCTGCGGCCAGCAAGCCAGGGTCTTTGACAGGTACCAGGCAGGAATCTGTGGGAAACAATGTCACAACTAGCTGGTTTCACAACTAGCTGTGAAACAGCTGAGTCGGTTCTCGGCGCGCCCCTCCAGTTTCTCAGCCTCTCCACGGCTCTGCCCTGAATCATAGCGCCATTCTTCTGCTCACTTAATTTAGTGCATTTTATTGATTATGTTGTAGAAGTGGGATATGCAGAGATGAGAACATGCTGGAGAGTGGAACCGCCTCCACAGGGGCCCCAACTGCCATTGGCACTACCCTGGGGTCGTTGCTGGCCAGCACGGTCCTCAGCCCTGCCACCTGGGCTCTTTAGTAACAACCTTCCTTGAAAACAAACACACAGCAGAGCCCATTTACCTGGAACCATTTTACCCCCCATCTTACCCCCTACCCCAGGCAGGCACCCCCTACCCCAGGCAGGCACCACCTACCCCAGGCAGGCACACTGTCGCCTTGCTCAGGAGCAGCCTGTCCTATGTCACCCAACCTGGTCCTGCAATTGTCTTTCTGTGTGTGGATGGAGCTGGGCAGTATGGAGACTCTCCTAGCCAACCTCCAGAGAAGTAGTTCTCAACTGGTGGGTCACGACCCCCTTGGAGGTTGCATATCAGATATTTACACTGTGATTCATAACAGTAGCAAAATTACAATTATGAAGTAGCAATGAAAATAATTTTATGGTTGGGGGTCACCACAACATGAAGAACTGTATTAAAGGGTCACAGCATCAGGGAGGTTGAGAACTGCTGTTGTAGAGGGGGCCAGAGCCACAGTCTGTGGACAGAGACCTTCAGGAGGATAGGTGGACAGTGGCTGATACAGGAAGGGTCTAGAAGTGGTTTCTTGACTGGTCTCAGGACAGCAGGAGAAATAGCTCTGTGGGATGAATGGCCTGTGAAAATGCAGACTGCCCTGTCAGTGTGGAGACGGCAGCAGGTTCTCAGGAGACAGTGGTGAAGAGCTGAGCAATGGAAGGAAGGGAGAGCCCAGAGAGGCATAAGTGCTCGCTCAAGGTCACACAGGAGTCTTTGGTCAACACTGGCTCACCTCCTATTGCAGAGGACTTTCGAGCAGTGTCCTGTGTACTCTGCCTCTTCCCTCCTCAGCCACCCTTCCCTTGCAGCCGCTGAGCCTCAGGGCCACCAACCCCACCCCCACCTCCCCAGCTCTAATTCTGCCTTTCTTTCCCAAAGTTCAGCATCTCTAATTATGGACTCATGTAAAGCCCCTCAGCCTGGGGGAGGACGGCTCCCAGATCACAACATCTAATGGTTACTTTAGCTGCTCCAATTCCAATTACGAAGGATTACCTTTCCAGGTAATTAGGGATCTGGGTAGCTTTGCCTGCTCTTTCT
>CABHPP010117725.1:26227-37150 GCA_902168425.1 Peromyscus attwateri | reverse complement strand
AGGTAGATGGGACTAGGGGCGTCATTCCTCACAAAAACTGCTTCCAGTTGACAATTGGACGTCGGTTGGCTCTGGGGGGAATGGAGAAGGGGGGTTTTCCGAGGTAGACAGGCGTTGTGGGATGCTGTCTGTCCTCCGTTGTTCTGGAGACATGTATCCCTCTTGACTGTGGCTGGGAACTTTCTGTTTGACAAGATGCTGGTGACACAGAAAAAAACTTGAGAGATAAAAGAATCATTATTATTTTATGTTGACATTTATCTGAGGTAGATCCGGCTTGTCCCTATGGATTTTGAAACATGTTAAGCTTTATCAGAGATAGATTATTTTAAAGCACCTGTTTCCTTTACCAGTTCAGCATCTAGGAGACAGGTGATCAATTGTTAAAAGCATCTCATAGTAATAGATGTTTACATTAAAGTCTTTTGTAGCGCCCAGATGCTTTTGGGTCTGGGGGTGTAAATACCTTTTAGCTGTTACAGTTTCTTACTTGATGATCTCTGGACTCCGGTTCTGTGGTGTCCTGTACCATTAGCTGAACAGTGCGTTAGAACAGGGAACTGGGAAGAGAAAAGCTTGTGGTACATGAGAATTTACTTTTTTGGAATTAGGGACAAGGCAAAGATCAGGGCCCTGTCTGTATGCACGTGAGAAACACAGGCAGTGGATCTGGAGTGAAGCAATGAGCTCTTATTTTAGGTGGAAATCTTTTTTCATCAAGTAACTCTGAAAATGCAATTAAATCTGGTGAGGTGGTAAGGCTGTCCTCTGTACCCGACAATAAAGGAGAGATGACACCCCAAAACTCCCAGGACTGAGTCAGTGGCTCTGGTGTCCAGAAGGAAAGAAACGGATCGCTTCCCTGCTGCGTTCTAGGTTCCCTGCCATGTCTGTAGCCAAGCCTAGGATGCTGGAGGTCTTAGCTTGATGTACCCATGCATCTTGGTGCCTGGGGGCAGTCAGCTGACTCTTTGTCTTTCTAGGCGGCACCTTTAACAAGGTTGTTGATGGCCTGGCAGGGCATTCGCTAGCCCGTGGCCTCTTCCTCACTTAAAACAGGGACCCAACAGCTTTTGGGAGTCAGCGAGTGCCAGTACTTGGCAATTTTGTTTTCGGGCTTTTATCCCTTTCCTGGCACATCTTAAATGCCACAGATGACTCTTTTGCCTGTGGGGTCAGAAGCCTTGCTCTCCAGATGCTTAAGTTTTAGTCGGGGAGGTCTGGGGAACAAGAGACGGATTTTACTCCGTGTCCTGAAATTTTTTTTTTTTTTTTGATGAATGGTGGCTTAAGGACAGTTTTTGGAAGATCTGTCAGAAGGCAGATTATAAACCGATACTTTCGGAAGACTTGTCTGAGGCTATAAGCTGATTTTTGGCTTAAGAGCCATCCTGACTACAGTAAACTTATTTGTATGGAAATTAGCCACTTCCAGACCCGTCTGTGCTTCACAAGGCAGTTTGAGAACGAGTGGGTGGAGTTAAGGTGAGTTAGGACGAGTCGTAGAAGCCGCCCAAGCCCGCCCATTTGAGTTCGCCCACTGCCGGCGGAAGTCAGACAGAAAAGGTTACACATGGGGAAGGAGAAGTGTTTAGAACTTTAGCAGAAAGCTTGGAGATAAAGTAACTTTTATTTGCCCGTTCACTGGCAGAAGTTCCCGAGATGCTGTTTTTCGGCCAGGTTTACTAGTGCCCGCCCCTATCCGCCAATGTATCCGCCCCTTGTCCCATGGCTGTAGCCGAGAGAAAAAATAAAAAATAAAAATAAAAAAACGTGATCCGGAGCCAAGGCCTCAGGCGTCCCCAAGACCATGGGCGGATTCCTGGCACAGGCGGCTTTTTAGCTCGTCATCCAGAAAAGCGGGGGCCACAGCTATGTGAGGAGAGGACTCCCCAGGAATACAGATGGCCTGTGCCGCTTCGTCAAGCAGATAGACGCGCGTTGGTCTCACATAGCCCCCAGGACGCACCCGACGGCGGTGGTCCCAACGCGAGAAATATCTCAGGCTGCAGGCGTGGGAGAAGGACGCCGGATGCTCAACGGTCGTTCTCAGAGGTTCAGGAAACTGTTTACACTGGCCGAAATGTGGGGGGGACTCACCAATCGGAGAAAGCGGTGTGGTGAAGAATCATGGCGGTAGTGGTGGGGGGTCCAGCGGAGGCGGCGAGGGACATGCGCGCGCTCGCAGTCTCGCGGTCTCGCTGGATGGGGAAAGAGGCAGCAAGTGGCAGCAGTCAGCAGGTCCTCGAGCAGGTATCCGAGTCTGAACGGCACCATTTGTTGTTATATTTTATTACGGCGCTGGTTAAGCTACGGCGCTGGTTAAACGGCGCTGCCCCTCCTGGCTGGTCGCTGCCCGCGGCGACCATGCCGGCGGCGGAGGAGCGTGCTGATTAAAAGAATCATAATCATGGTTAACCTTTTAGAGCTTTATTGGGAGGGAGAGAGGGAGAGAGAGAAAGAGAGAGAGAGGGAGAGAAAGAGAGAGGAAGAGAGAGAGACAGAGAGACAAAGGGGGGGAGGGAGAGAGGGGGCCCGATGGGAGGGAAGAGCAGAAAGGAAGAGAAGAGAGGGAACAGAGTGCCCACCCGCTTTTTAGGCTGGGACACCGGCGAAGGCTGATGACGTAATTAAAGACCAAACCCTTACAGTGGCTGGCACATGTCTATCACATACCAGAGAGAGAAAAATCAGAAGTTCAAGGTCATCCTCAGCATATTTGAGGTCAGCCTGGTCTACTTGAGACCCTCAAAACAAATAAATAAAACCAAGTCTACAGAAGAATCCTGGTAAATATTAACATTCTTCTTCTTTATTTTTATTTTTATTTTATTTTTAAAGTTTTTTTGAGACAGAGTTCATCTCTGTAGCCCTGGCTGTCCTGGAACTCACTCTGTAGACCAGGCTGGCCTTGATGTCAGAGATCTGTCTGCCTCTGCCTCCTGAGTGCTGGGATCAAAGGCGTGCGCCACCACTGCCCAGCTTAACATTATCCTTTTCACTGTACTGTAATCATACATTTTATCTAAACTGTTCTACTTCTGAGATTTAGTAAGACAAGTCTGAAGGAGTGTCATAGCCCATGCCTTTTAAATTCACGTTTATTTTTGAGAGGGGGTCTCCTTAAGTATCCCCGGGTAGCCTGGAACTCACTATATAGATCAGTCTTGACCTCACTCTGGGGGTAATCCTCCTGTCTCAGCCTCCTGAATGCTGGAATTAACAAGTGTGCATACCCATATCCACCTCATTCTGTCACATGTAGAAGAGTTTCGGAAATTATTGAGGTCCAGCCTCTTTAGTTTCCTTCCCAGGGGCCCAGAAGAGACACTACTAACAGCAAGAATAATCTGAGGGAAAGGAATCTAAGTACACGGAGCTCTTTTGTCCATCCTCTTTAATCCTCTGAGATTAAATTCTATCTACACAGCTTCAATTCTGTTCTTATACTCAGTTCCTCTGTCCCTTCTCCTCCTGTCCTCTCAGAACTCTAACTCTTCCTGTCTCCGTCCTCATCTTCATCCTCATTCTGACATCGTGGTTCCTTTCCCTTCCTCTCCCAGAACTGGTCTCAGACCTACTGGCAGCCCAATGCAAGGCTTCTAAGGTCCCCACAGAGCAGAGAGTCAGCTTCATTTGCAACCCAAAAGGGGAGTGAATAGAGGAGGTGGGGTCAGATGAGGCCTGGAATAAGTCAGAAAGGGAATTTATGGGCTCAAAATATATTCTTTTAAGTGGTTAGGTGAAATGTTACGAGTCTATCATAAATGTGCTCAAACTACAGTCTTACAGGTGGTTAGGTAAAAGAGTCTATAATTCACTAAAATAAAACTGTCTCTATTTTCCTATGCTGCCATATACTGGTAAAGCAGGGTGACTGTGATCGGAGCTAGGAAACCTTCCTCATAGCTACATTGAACCTGGTATGCAAAAAGCCCTTTTGTTCTGAGTCAGTTGCTCTGGACCGCCATTGGGGCTGTGAGAGAAAGGAGGGTCTGAACTTCTTTTGCACAAGAAACAAAGCTATGCACCCACCGAAGGGTGTTTACCTTAATTCAGGAGACTCAGTGGTTGGTCTGAAATGCTTTGTCCTATCTGCCTTTTGACTTTGAATGCTAGAGAAATATATCAGATAAATACACTGTTAAAAGTTCTTGGGGAAGGTATGAGAGCACACAAGAAATTCATAGCAGGAAACAGTTTTTTGAGGGATCCAGATCTCTGTACAGATGGTTGTGGGCTGCCATGTGGTTGCTGGGAATTGAACTCAGGACCTCTGGAAGAACAGCCAGTGCTCTTAACCTCTGAGCCATTTCTCCAGCCCAACAGCTGGTATATTAAAAGCCAAATAACACCAAATACTCCTTGAGATTTGGCTTAATCCTCTGGAAGGCCCTTAGCTTCATCCAGGTATTAGCTTTGCCCTAATCAGCTGAATTCCTACTTCATATTTCTGCTTCGGCCTGTAGCAGAAGAGTGAGGGGTGAGGCTGGATCAGGACATGGTGAGGGGACCCTTGCCAGGCAGTGTCAGACACTCCCACACCTATGCTCTCTGGAGCCCCAGCTCCTGGTTCCACCCTTTCTCATGGGTCCTGAGGCAGCATGGAGGGAGCAGGTGTCGAGCAGTAGAGGAGAATGAGAGACAGTAGAGTCTGAGGTTCAGTCCTGGCTGCAGCCAGGCCAGATGCCTGCTTTATTTAGACAGGAAGAGCTGCTGTAGGACTCAGCCCAGCCTTTCCTCATGAAGGTGACAGGGAGCAGGGCTGCAATCTAGAAGACTGTGTGGGTGGAGATCAGAGGAAAGACCCACTGAGTCAGCATAAGGCAAGGAATGGCCAGGGTGTGAACCCAAGAGGTGGCGGGAAAGCCCTTGGCAGTTTGAGCCAGGACAGTCTATCTGAAGTAGTTGGGACACTCGTGGGCGACCAGGTTCCAGGCTTGGTTAAAGGCCTCCACGACAGCCGGCTCCAGGGGCCCTTCCTCAGTGGCGGCCAAGTTCTGTTCCAGCTGCTCCAGGCTGGACATGCCCAGGATGACTGCATCCCCTTGTGTGCCCTGCAAGGGAAGACAGCCCGATCTCAGCACCTTTCTGCTACTGGGCGGTTCCTGTCGTACATGCCCCTCCTTGCCTGTCCCCTCCTAAGATCTGGGATCTTTGTGTATATCTGTCCTGAACACCCAGGAAGGTCTGAAGGAGTCTTTGACAGCTCAATGTATGTGACTCCACTCTTGCCCCTTGTCACAGGAGCTCCTCCCTGGGGAGACTTACATAAAACCCACCCTCTCTTTATAAGACACTTGCCTTATGCCTGCCTGGCAAGCACTTTATACACCAAATGACCTCTCTAGCTCTGGAGGAAGTACTCTCTCTAGAAATAACTTAAAGGCAACTGTGGATCCCCTAAAGGGGCAGAAAATGAGTTCCTGGTGCTGGGCTACCTGGAGCAGTGAGTGGTGGTACATCCAGCGCAGGGCAGCGGAGGTCATGCTGGGGGCACTGCTGCCATAGGTGCTCTGCAAGGCCTTTTCTACCAGGGCGATGGCCTCGAAGTGGTGTTCCTTCCAGAAGCTGAGTGGGGAGAGTGGCCAGGGGTGAGAATCTTGGGTCACAACTGGGGACTAAAGCCAGAGCCTATCAAGGCACTGCTCCCACCCCATCTGTAGCATGGAAAGGAGGTCTCTCCCTCCCTGGGAGTAGACCTCCTCCGTTACAGGGCTTAAGAAGCTCCTGGGCTGCCCACTTGCTCCCTAGATGCCTCACTGGTAACTCCTCGTCCTGTCTCCCATCCGTCTAGTGCGACAGAGAAGCTGCTGTAAACCCAGACTTAGCGCTGGCCTCCCAAGCCTCCACCCAGCGTTCCCTCCTGGCAGGGCACTTCTCGGAGTAGCAATGGCTTATGTGACCACAAGGTTGGGGGTGAGGATGGGGTTTCCTCATTTCCTTACGGACGCAGAAGAAAAAGAGAAACCTTAGGATTTGCTATTTCTTATAAGAATCAAAGCTGGGCAGTGGAGGTGCATGCCTTTAATCCCAGCACTCAGCAGAGGCAGTGAGTTTGAGGCCAGTCTGGGCTACAAAGCAAAGCAGATGCCAGGATAACCAGAGCTGTTGCACAGAGAAACCTTGTCTAGAAAAACCACAAAAAATAAAAAAAAGGAATCAAGAGGGGGGGGGGTGGGGGGGCAGTAGGAGGTTTTATTCCTAAGAGCACAGCTAAGAACTTCAGTTAGATACAAAGTCCCACCCCAACCCATCCTGACACAGAGAACCTCAGCTCACCGGTTCCTGTAGGTCTCAGCCCAGCTATTCCCAAAGAAGCGGCCCACGGGCTGCTTGCCATCCTTGTCCTCATATTTGTATTTGCCTGTCAGGAGGCCCCCTGTGGGAGGGATGGCAACAGTCAGACGCTGGCCCAGACTCTGCCCAGAGGCTGCCTGGTCCCACCCAGCTCTGAACTGGAGAGCAGGAGGAGCCTGGAAAGGGCATCAGTAGGGCAGTAATCCGCAGAGTTGGACTTGACATGTCCACCCACCTACAGGGCCTGTCCCCATGGCAGCCCATACCAGCCAAGGGGTTGTAGGCGTAGAACCTCAATCCAAAGTGTCTGAGGCAGGGGAGGAGCTCCTTCTCCACCTGCCGGGTGGTGGCGTTGTACATGCCCTGCAGGGAAGGAGAGGGGCTTGTTGCAAAGTGTGGATGTATCAAGGAGAGGGACCCAGCTTTCCTCTTTTAAAAAATAATTTATTTTGGATGCCTGTCTTTTATAGACTAGGTCTTGGTAAATTGGCCAGGCTGTTCTTAAACTCCTGGGCTCAAGTGATCCCCTGCCTAAACCTCCCCAGTAGCTGGGACTAGGGGCCTGTACCCTGTGCCTCTAGTCCTCTACTTTTTACTTCTTTTTGTGTGTCTGTAGATATGTGCTGTAGATGTGCATGGGTGCAGAGGCCACAGGAGGATGTTGAGGGTCCTGCTGTACCACTTTCTGCCTTATTCCTGAGACAGGGCCTCTCACCAAATCTGGAGCTGGGTGGGCACCGAGCAAGCCTCAATGATTCCCTTGTCTCCTTTCACAGCACTAGGTAACAGGTGCACACAACCATGTCTGGCTTTGTGTGTGAACCGGGCAATCACTCCTGGCTTTGTGTGTGAACCGGGCAATCACTCCTGGCTTTGTGTGTGAACCAGACAATAATACCTGGCTTTGTGTGTGAACCGGGCAATCACTCCTGGCTTTGTGTGTGAACCGGGCAATCACACCTGGCTGTGTGTGTGAACCAGGCAATAATACCTGGCTTTGTGTTTGAACCGAGGGATGAGAATCCGGGTCCTCATGGTTGCACATCAAGTGTTTTCACCTGTTAAACCTGGTTTCTGTTTTTTGAAATAGTCTTGCTCTGTAGCCCAGACTCACCTTGAACTCATAGTGATCCTCCTGCCTCAGACATCCATGTGTGCGCCACTAAGCCCAGATTTGAAATTTTCTACTTTGAAAACTCTAAATCTAAACCTT
Source organism: Peromyscus attwateri (assembly GCA_902168425.1). NCBI lineage: Eukaryota > Metazoa > Chordata > Mammalia > Rodentia > Cricetidae > Peromyscus > Peromyscus attwateri. The sequence continues at coordinate 29,637 of CABHPP010117725.1, read as the reverse complement.
CCCAGGTTCAATTATTTCAAATCTCACCTGGAGGGCACAGGGACTAAATAATACTTTTTTCTTCAATTCTAGAGATTGTAGCATGGAGTAGGGTTGAGAGTGCTGGGCACAGGGAGGGGAAACTGGCCTGGGTTATCAATCTACAGATATCTGTAGGCCTCCTTTATGGGCTGGATGCTGAAATCACAACTACTCAAAAGTTTAGCAAATTCTCTGCTTCCAAGAGATGCAATAGTAACAGCAGGCTGAGGTGTATAGAGCATGTATCAGGTCTTAGGTTCAATCTCCAGTACCACAAAGGAAACACACACCACAATAACAAAAGTCCACAGAGAAATGCAGTAAAGGTGGGCTCTGAGACGAAGGAGGTACTCAAGGTGGCTCAGTGTATGAAGATGGCTTTCAGAGACTGGAGGCTCCCGAGGGCTTGTTGGGAGGGGATTCCCAGGAAAGAGCCTTCTGGGTCAAAGGTGAGTACTTCTTCTAGGATGTGCGGAGGTATGTTCTAGGCTGCAGTGCAGGATGGGAGGAAGGGATCAAGATGTGTGTGCTCAGGCAGTAAGAAAGCGGGTGCACCATAGTGAGGCTGGTGAGAAACTAGGTGGTACCCACAGGCTTTGAGGAGGCTACTCTGGAGAGGTCTAAGGAGGGGTCTGAAGCACAAGACGACTTGGGATCAGATGAGCTCTGAGGTCTGGGTAACCCCAGCACACCAAGTTCCCCTCACCTGGTACACGGTTGGCAGGATCCAGCCATTGCTCTTGCAGAGGGTACAGATCTCAGCCACCTCCCACGAGGCATAGTTGGACAGGCCAAGCTCCACAAACTTGCCCTGCAGGGGAGAGGACTCAGCTCAGCCCAGGGAACCAGGACGGGAAAACCGACCGGGTGGCAGTGGCGTCTGTGCCCAGCTCTGCCCTGGGTGCCCAGCGAGCCTCACTGTCGTGGCAGAGTCAGGATGAGAGGTATAAAGATCACCCCTCTGGGCCGGGCGGTGGTGGCGCACGCCTTTAATCCCAGCACTCGGGAGGCAGAGGCAGGCGGATCTCTGTGAGTTCGAGGCCAGCATGGGCTACCAAGTGAGTTCCAGGAAAGGCACAAAGCTACACAGAGAAACCCTGTCTCAAAAAACCAAAAAAAAAAAAAAAAAAGATCACCCCTCTGAGCTCAGGGGCCACCCTCACCTCCTGCTGCAGCTGGTGACAGGCACGAAGCGTCTCCTCTATTGGGGTGCTGTGGTCAGGAGCGTGTAAGTAGAAGAGATCCACCCGGGGACACTGCAGCCGCTTCAGTGACGTCTCCAGCTGGGACCTGACACTGTCAGGCTTCAGTGACTTCCCATCCCAAGGGTTGGCCTTGGTGGCAATTTTCACTTGCAGGAAGATTAGAATGATTAGAAAATGTATTAAAAGGCCAAGCATGGTGGTGCATGTCCTTAATCCCAGCACTCAGGAGGCAGAGCCAGGTGGATCTCTGTGAGTTCAAGGCCGGCCTGGTCTACAGAGTGAGTTCTAGGACAGCCAGGGCTACACAGTGAAACCCTGTCCCCAAAAAACAAAACCCAAACAACAAGAACAAAAAGACTTATTCGAATTACCCACTGGCCATGTAAATGTAAATGTTCCTGGCTAAATTACTTAATTTGTTCACTATTTCCTAATCTGTAGATGAGGTAACAGTAATAGAACTGTCCTCACATGGAGGCGCAGGGATTAAGTCATCTTTTATTTTTTTTCTCTTAAATTCTAGGTAGGGGCCTGGAAAGATGGCTCAGCAGTTAAGAGCACTGGCTGTTCCCCCAGAGGTCCTAAATTCAATCCCAGCAACCACCTAGTGGCTCACAACCATTTATAATGGGATCTGATGCCCTCTTCTGGCGTGCAGACATACATGCAGATGGAACACTCATATACATGAAATATGTAAGTAAATAAATCTTAAACTTCTAGGTAGTCTTAAAATCCTTCTGATTTTATATGGAGACAATCATGCTATCTATGAACTAAGAGAGCTTTAAAAATAATTTTTAATTAAGATACAAAATAGGGTCAGGAGAACTGGCTCAGCAGTTAAAAGCACTTGTTGCTCTTGCAGGGGACCCAGGTTCGAATCCCAGCACCCACAGGGCAGCTTACAACCACCCATCACTTCAGTTCCAGAGTATTCAACACTCTCTTTGGGCACAAGCTACATGGTATGTGGCACACATCTATGTATGCGGATAAAACATTTGTATACCCACAATTTAAAAAAAAAATCTCTTTAAAAGATTTTTTTTTAGTGAGCAAAGGACCTGAATAGACATTAAAGGTTGGCTGGTAAGCTGTCTCAGTGGATAAAGGTGCTTGCCACACAAGGCTGCATTTTGAATTTTAAGACTATATACATCGCAGGGCAGGGGGTATAGGATTTGAGACATGAGAAGAGTGCAGACTCCATCCCAAAGGGGCTCAAACACCATCCCATCTTTAGACTTGATGCTCCAAGTTTTGTTAGGATGATATGAGCCCATCATTTCACTCCCTCCAGCCATAAAACAGAGAAGGAACTCAGCAGGGCAGGCCTGAAAGCAGGGAGACCACTAAGTGCTACGTAAGAGTTTATGCAACGGAGGCTGGAGAGATGGCTCAGTGGTCTAGAGCATTTATTGTTCTTGCAGAGGACTCAGGTTCGATTCCCAAAACCGCACATGTTGGTCTCACAATCATCTGTAATTACAGTTCCAGGGTACCCAACCCTCTCTTCTGGCCTCTGTGGGCGCATATACAAGTAGGCAAAGCACAAATACAAATAAATTAACGAAGCATAAAAAAAATATAAAAAAGCCAGTTAGTGGTGGTACATGCCTTTAATCCCTGGAGGCAGAGGCAGGCGAATCTCTGAGTTTGAGGCCAGCCTGGTTTACAAAGTAAGTTCTGGAACAGCCAAAGCTAAACCCTGTCTTGAAAAATTAAAATAAAACAAAACAACCTCCCCCCACCCCAAATTAGGGAAGAGATACAGGGACCTGAATGTGTTCCTTGGTAGCAATCAATCAGACCCCCAGAAGCCTGAACCTCCAATCCATTGCAGATGCTCCCCAGTCACGGACTCAGCACTACTTCTTCCCAGAGAGAGAACCCCAACTACCTGGCCTGATGATGGACAGATGGATTCTGTGCTTTGATACTTGCTTATGTGGACTCAGCAAGACAAAGGGGAGTCCTCTGATCCCACAGAATAGAGAAGACCACAGCATCTCCTGGCTACAACACCCCCCTACCCCCAGGCCTTCTCATGTGAACTTCTGCCACAGGAATGACCTGAGGACTTTGGCCTCTAGTGAGTCAAGAGGGAGTTCCAGGACAGCCAGGACTACCCAGAGACAGAGAAACCCTGTCTCTCAAAACCAAAAGGAGGGGGGGGGGGGG
>CABHPP010117725.1:0-26217 GCA_902168425.1 Peromyscus attwateri | reverse complement strand
GAGAGAGAGAGAGAGAGAGAGAGAGAGAGAGAGAGAGAGAGAGAGAGAGAGAGAGAGAAAGAGAAATCATTATAAACAAATCGGCCAGGTAAACTCTCCGGTGTTGGGCTTGAGAGATCGGCTTACTTATGCCCCTCCAGTTCTACCACGGTGAGTCTAAGGGGCCTTGGAGAGGACCACTGCACAGGAACTGGGAGGAGTCGTTTCGGGAAGGCAAAGAAGAGACCTCCCTATATATCAGGCACACTCCTAAGACTTCCAATGGTTTCAAGCAAATGAGGGACGGTTCCCCTCATCTTCCATCAAGGGACACATGCCACTGACCATCCTGCCCCATACATGTACTTTGCACTCTCAAGCTCCATCATGGAACAGCTAAGCCTTCAGCCTCCAGTGTCCCTTTCTCTTGTTCTCTACCCAGCACAGTGCTCCTTACACTGTTAAGGTCTAGCCTCAGTGCTCTATGAGCTTTGCTTACTGCTCTCCCCGGGGCCTCCACAAGCTACTCCCGTCTGCGCTCCCCAGCAATCACGGTTTCAGGTTTCCACGAGGGATTGGAACTCCCTCTGTGGGTTAGTCACTCCCCACTGTAGTAGCCCCCATGGCAAGACCGGGCACAGCATGGATAGAAAGGCTGGAAGTGCCCTCTCCCCACGCTATCTTCCCCCCACCCCCCACCCCCGCCCCCTAGGGCCCTTGGCATTGCCACAGATCTCCTTAAGACGCAAAGGCACTGTCAACTGCATAGGACAAAGTCTAGGAGATGACCAAAGACTGGAAAGAGAAACATGCTCCTGGAGCACAGGGGTGGTGAGGGTAAGAGGGGAGGGCATAAGGCACAAAGCCTGGTTGGGGGGAGGGGGCGGCTAAGGGCAAATGGAGAGTTGGGAGCAGGGATTGAGGTAGGAAGCAAGGGGCCAGAACAGGCTCAAGGTGAGACTGGGGAGCTTCCCAGCACCGGCCCCCGAGCTGCAACTCCAGAAGCTTCAAAGGAGAGGCGGGACAAAGTTCAGTTCAGTAGTTCAGGACTACAGGTGCCTTAGGAGCTTGGGGTCCACACAGCTGTGCATATGGGAGCTTACGAAGCTCCCGGGTGCAAACCCTGGGCGGTGCACTCCGGATGCGGGTACCAGCTCAGCTCTACTCGGTGCAGGGAGTGGGGGGCAGGTGTAGCGGTTACCTGTGCAGTCGCCGCTGCCCAGCCCAAGCCCCAGGCCGCCCAGAATGCTCTCGGACTGGCCGTCACAGTACATGAAGGCCGTGTCCAGTTCGCTGTGGCCGCGCTCCATGAAGGCGCGGACGGTCGCGGCACTGGCGCTCGCATCCATGCGGCGCCCCATCTCCATGGTGCCCAGAACCGTGGCGGGCCGGAGAGGGGCGCCCAAGGTGGCGCCGGCTGCCGGAGGCCGGGACATGGCGAGAGGACGCGCTACGGAAGGCCCGGAACGACGCGCACAGCGAACCGCAGCGCGGCCCACGGCTCGAGACGCCGCACGCAGCATGGAGACTGCGCCTGCGCGCCCGGGCGCCTGGGGCTCCGCCCACAGCGCGCGGCGGGGCGGGGCGTCGCGGAGATCAGCTGACCCAGGCGGGCTACGGACCTTGAAGCTGAGTCCGGCTGTGGATCCTCCTTTGGTGAGACTGCAGGGGGCTGGCGGCAGCCTGGCTGGCGGTCGGGACTCCAGGTGGGCCCTGTCAATTCTTCCCTACACCCTCCCCCAGCCCCGCACAGCCCCTGGCGCCGGTCCCCTTTGGGGGGGCGCGGGATGCCCGGTCTGGCCTGGGATCCGAGTTCGGGTCTGCCTCCACATCTCACCTGCCGGTCCCCGCCTTCCGGTCTCTTGGCTTCTGAATGCCTTGTTTTCCCCAGACTGGGCGGGGGCCTTGCGGCGCTTGCCCCAGCGGCCGCCCTGTCATTATCCCTCGGAACCGGCAGAGTCACCGGAAGGAGTTAGAACCTTGGTTTGGAGGCCTAGCGTGGGTAGGATCCCGGAGCCAATGCGGGATCTCCTGACACATTCTCCCCAGGTCTACAGGTAGGGAGTCCAGAATGCCCCCTCTCACGGCAGGATTTCAAGGAGGGTTGGTTAGAAGTGTGAGGGCTTCTATAGTCTCAGATCTTGTTCAGTTAGTGTATACTGGGTGCTACTATGTGACCCAGGGGGCTACAGCAAGAACAGAATGTTACTGTTGACTGTGTCAAATGTGCTTCGGTGGGAAGCATCTGTCTGGCTTTGCTTGGAATTGGAGGAGTTGGGTGTGGTGGGAGATACTGTCTCCTGGCTAGCCTTTCTGGACATGAACCGTGAGAGTCAGAATCCTTCCTAATACTGGGGGATTGTAGCTCAGTGGTAGGGCACTTGACCGACATGTATCAGTTCCTAGGCCCACGCCATTATCATGGCTTGGACTGGGTTTTATTGAAGTCTGCAGTCAGTCTAGGAGTTAAGTACCTTTCAGGATTCCCTTTATTATATGCATCAGAACGCTGAAGCTCCATCACTTGCTCAGAGGGACTTCTCAGTCCTACGCCCCCCGAAATTCACAAGTTTCCTCCCTTCCCTTCTCCTCCCCTCTTCCCTTCTCATGTTTTTTTCTTTCCTCCCTTTTTCTCCTCTTTATCATGCTACCTCCCCTGTCCTTTGCATTTTCTGAGCCTTTCTTGTGCAGCTAGTAAATCCAGACCATGAGAATAGGAAATACACAAACAGGGAGAAGGAGAGAGACTTGTTTGAAGAGCAGTGTTTAACAAGGATAGGGATGAGTCTTCTCCAGAAGTGTGTTCCAGGGGACAAGAGGAGGTCACTGCAACTGCCTCTTGGAGAAGACAGTTTAGAAATGGGTCATGGTATCTCTACCAGGCATTTGTGTTTCTTCCTTAGAGGAAGAAACAGCATGTGCAGGTGCCTGGGACTCTGAGGACCTGGGGTAGGAAATGAAGTTAGGATAACAGTTCTTGTGGGTGCTTGGGACTCTGTCTCTGTGAATTCAAGCTTGATCCAGTATCAGAATGCAACCTGTATCTGCTTTGGTGGGAAGCACCTCCCTGGCTTTGCTTGGAGTTGGCAAGGAGTGGGGTATTTCAGGAGATCTGTCTCCTGGCCAGCCTTTCTGGAAATGAACCATGAGAGTCAGCATCCTTCAGACTGAGGGATGTAGCCCAGTGGTAGAGCACGTGACTAGCATGTATGAGGTCCTAGGCTCAAACTTTGGTATCAAGGGAAGAGTCTTCAAAGAAGCTGGGAGAGCTGCTTACACCCACAATGTAAGCTTCTTACTTCATTTCCTGCCTAGCCTGGTGAGAGGGAATGAGAGGCTCCACATTGGTCACGATACTGGGTTCTCATCTTTAAACCATCACTACTATGGGTCAGATGTGGGACTCAGAGCTATGTTTAGCTCAGAAGGATATTAGCCTCGGTTCATAGACAGACTCAGACAGGCTGACTCACTTGCCCAAAGCCACTCAACCCTACCTTTAAAATGGGGACAGTGTTCCCTACCCGGTCTGAGGGATGACAGTGTATGGATGTGTGATGAATTGTAGAGGCCTATTCAGAACCTACCTGGGAGCATGGAGCGGGGGAGGCCAGTAGGATGTGTGTGGCTGATAAACAAGAGGGCTTCTTAGGCACAGCTCTTACCTGGACTGTGTGTGAATTAAGGTGTCAGGTAACTGCTCTCAAAATTGGCTATGCTGATATCATCTGCACCAGCCACAGAGACCAGGGAAGAGCCTTCCATCCATTCTCTGCCCCATACTGGAGCTACCCCAATAAGCTGGCCACACAGTGACCTGGGGCACCCTTACCCCCAAGCTCTAGTAGCTGGTCACGTTAGGTCTTCTGAGAGTCTGGGCCTCCTGAGAAAAGGAGCTGCCTTGCTTCCTCTCCCTAGCCTGATCATCGCAAGCTCAGCAGTCCTGGGTCCAGCCAGAGCTTTGTGAGGCGGTCAGGCCTCCCTGGCATAAGTGGGAACTAAGAAAGTCCAGGAGTGAGTCTGTCTGGATGAGGAAGTACCCTCTTAGCACAGTGACAAAAGGGGAAGCCATGGCAGCCTCCAGTAAAGCCTCACGCTTGAGGGTTTGACTCTTTTGCTTTCTGGCTGGGTGGCCCTGGCAGATGACTTCCCTACTGTGGTCTCAGGTTCCTCCAGAATATGTCAGTAGTGTGCCGTTCGAGTCCAGCCGAGGACAGAATGTGTGAACACATGCCAGGGACTGGAGGAGATGGCTCTCCTTCCCTCTCTAGGTTGTCATGCACAAGTGACAGTGTCCTACTCTGTGCAGGTACAAGGAACTGGGAGGACTCCTTTCTTCTTGATCCTTCCACCAGCCATACTCTGGTGTGGATTGTGGCTTCCTTGCAGGTAGGTGTCATGCATGTCTTTCAGGCTTTGTGAGGAACATGGGCCCCAGCATCCTATCCGGGTACCTGGGCAACCCTAGGAACCGCCTTCTCATCCATACAGGAAAGACGCCAAGGGTAGCTTCCCGCCAGTGAGGCCTGGCCTCGGAGATCTTGTCAGAGTGTAGAAATGACACAGGAATGGAAGCCTGGCCTGGCGGTTCAGACCTGTAATCCCAGCACTCAGATGTCTGAAGCAAGAGGCTTGAAGGTTTAAAGCCAGCTTGGGCAATTCGTGAGACCCTCTTGAGATACAAAGTTAAAAAAAAAAAAAAATGCCGAGGATGCAGGACAGTTGTTGACATCTTGTCCAACACATGCAGGGCTCTGGATCTGACCTCTAAAACAGAAAAAGATACCTACATGTTCACAGGTTGTATCCAAAGCTGCTGTTGGCATACAGGCCCGCCCCCTCCACATATGAACTCATTTAACTCACAGCAGCTATATGAAGTAGGGCCTGACATTATCCTCACTGTGTAGAGGACAGGGCCAGTTGACATCACAGGATCGTGGAAAGGGCTAGACCTCCCAACGCTGAAGACCTCTTTCCCTTTTTGTAGGACGAACCTTCGACAGCCTCTGAACTGTGTCCACACACCTCCGCCTTCTTCCCTGCTGGGACCTTCCCTCTGCAGCCATGGTCTGGAGGACACTGGGCGCAAGCAACTTTTCCCTCTGCCCCAACGGCTCCATCCAGTGGATCTGGGATGTGTTCGGTGAATGTGCTCAGGATGGCTGGGATGAGGCCAGCGTGGGCCTGGGCTTGGTCTCCATTCTCTGCTTTGCTGCATCTACCTTCCCGTGAGTATATGCCTCTGTGGCAGGAGCAGGTGAGGTTTCGGGGTCGGTGGCAGTCCCTGTCCGGCCCTGAGGGTTCCGCTGGCTGGTCTAGATTCCAGGCCAGGTCTACTCCCTCCCTGATCACATTCCCTGGAGGCCAGCTTGGTCTGAAGATGGGACGCTGCATGGAGTCCTCACAGGCCAGACCTCACGCTGAGTGATGCTGCTGCTGAAATAGTAACATTTTCTACCATGTGTTGAGCCCCCACTGTGTTCTTGGCCCGTGTCTAAGTGCTGGAGGGGTTTACCTCCTTTCGTCCTCATTAACAGCCCCGTGAAATAGGCAGAGTTCCTCTCCCTGTTTTCCAGACAAGATGAGGGCTTCGTAATGTGCTCTTCGTTGCTCAGTTGGAAAGAGATGGGGTTGGAGAATGGGAGGGCTGGGATGCATTAGACATGGCTGTGTCTTTCACGTGAAGACAGGCTGATGGTGAAGACGGAAGCCGGAACTACAAAATCGTGTGGCTGTTGTTGGGCTGGGGGATAAGCACATTACTGCACAGGGGTCCAGAGTGTCCACACTCAGCTCTGCTCCCTACTGGCTGTGACCCGGGTCACATTGCCTTGCTCTGGGCCTTAGATCTCATTTACCCATGTACACAAGCTCTAGAGCTGGCATAATGCCAGTGTCCAGTTACGTGAAGCATGAAAGAGAGCCCCTGGCCATTCAGCAGAGCCAGGAAGGGCCACAGCCAGGAAGAACTTGGGGGTGTGAGCTACTAGCAGGCAGGAAGCAGCTGGCCAGGAACAGCAGGTGTGTGAGAGAAGGGACAGCTACCGTCATGCTTGACTGGTCATCATGAGAGGATGAGGCAGGCAGAAGTGAAATCAGAAATTCACTGAGAGTTCTATTGTCCAAGGCTGTTGTGCTCTTGGGCTGGGTGTGGTGGCACACACTTTTAATCCCAGCACTCAGGAGGCAGAGGTAGGTGGATCTCTGTGAGTTCAAGGCCAGCCTGGTCTATAGAGTTCCAGGACAGCCAAGGGTACACAGAGAAACACTGTCTCAAAAAACAAAAAAAAATTGTTCTTGGGCTGGGGAGATGGCTCAGTGGTTAAGAGCATTCACTGCTCTTGCAGAAGACCTGGATTTGATTCCCAACACCCATATAATTACTGCGTCTAACTCCAGTTTCAGGAGATCTGACACCCTCTTCTGACCTCTGCACCAGGGACACACATGGTGCACATACATTCATGCTGGCAAAACACTTATACACTAAAAATAAATCTTAAAAAAAATGTATGCTTGTTGGCTGGGGAAGATCGCTCAGTGTCTTGCTACTTCATCATGAGGATCTTAGTTCGAATCCCCAGAACCCATGTACAGATGGATACGGTGGTGTATGTGTGTGATCCCAGTGCTCCCAGTGAAGTAGGATGCAGAAACGGGAAAATCCTTGGAAGCTTGTGGGGCAGCTGGCCTGGCATATACAGCTGTGAACAAGAGACCCTGCCTCAAATGAGGTGGAAAGTGAGGACTAATACCAGAGGTTGTCCTCTGACCTCTATATGCATACCATGTATCCTGTGATACCCCATCCCTTTCCAGTCCCTGCAAGGCTGAGACTGGAGGATCATGAGTTCAAGGCCAACCTGGGCTATCTAGGGAGACCCTGTAACCCTGAACTCCTGATATTCCTGCCTCTATCTCTAAATTGCTGGGATTACACATGTAGCATCCACTCCTAACGCTTTTCGTTTTCTATAAAAAAAATTATTTTATGCGTTTAATTATTTTACTTGCATGTATTTAAGTGCACCACATGTGTACTTGGTACCTGGTACCCAAAGACGGTATCTGGAGCCTCTGGGACTGTAGTTTACAGATAGTTGTGAGCCTCCATGTGGGTGCTGGGAACTGAATCTGGGCCTTCTGCAAGAGCAGCAGGCCCTCTCAATTGTAGAACTGTCTCTACTCTCATGAATTTCTTTTTACAATTTTTCATTGTTATTATTATTACTATTATTATTATTTTGTTTTGTTTTGTTTTTTGAGACAGGGTCTTTCTACATAGCCCTGGCTGTCCTGGAACTCACTCTGTAGACCCAGACTTGTGGCTAGAGTTTTCCTGCCTGGCCCACAGTCAGGATAAATCTCTTTCACCTGCCAGTCCCACAGCCGCTCAGACCCAACCAAGGAAACACAGAGACTTCTATTGCTTATAAACTGTATGGCCGTGGCAGGCTTCTTGCTAACTGTCCTTATATCTTAAGTTATCCATTTCCATAAATCTATACCTTGCCACATGGCTCGTGGCTTACCGGCATCTTTACATGCTGCTTGTCCTGGCGGTTGCTGGCTGGCAGGCAGTGACTCCTTCTGCCTTCCTGCTCTTTTAATTCTCTCTGTTAGTCCCGCCTACTTCCTGCCTAGCCACTGGCCAATCAGTGTTTTATTAGCAACACATTTGCCATACAGAACATCCCACAGCCTCAAACTCAGAGAGATCTGCCTGCCTCTGCCTACCAAGTGCTGGGATTGAAGGCATGAGCCACCACTGCCTGGCTATTTATTATTAATTAATTAACTAATTAATTAATTTTGAGACAGAGGCTCACTATCTATTCCCAGCAGCCTGAAACTCACTGTGTAGCCCGGGCTGGCCTCAAACTCATAGGGATCCACCTGCCTCTGCCTCCCGAGTGCTGGGATTAAAGGCGTGTGCCACTGCACCTGTCTCTGAGTTTCTTTCTTTTTTTTTAATTTTTAGTTTTCTTCTTCTTCTTTTGTATGTATGAGTGTTTAGCCTGCATGCATGTCTGTGCATCACATGTGTGCAGTGCTCTTAGAGGCTAGAAGAAGGTGTCTGATTTCTTGGAACTTAAGTGACAGGCAGTTGTGAACCACCATGTGTAACAGTCAGGAGCAAGATTGGAGCCCCAGGAGCAGAGGCCTACACAGAGGGTCTGAGGCTGGCCTGGACTGTCTGAGGCCTGTCGCAAACAGATAGTGACAGCAGCAACGGAGCGTCAAGGCTACAGGCTCTGGCCAGGGTGAATCCTAGGAGTGACACAGCCATCTCGGTCCCCAGTGTGCAGTGTCCTCATCGACCTGACCATCCTTGTGTTGGGACTCAAGGAGTCACTACCACAGGGGGCTTAGGTCCGTGTCCAGACGCCTTAGCAGCAGCGGCTTACATTACATTTGGCTTCATACCCAACCCAACCACAGCATGAAGGGCCTTAGGGCAGACAGCCAAGGGACCAAAAACCTGTGAAACAGCTACAGGAGTCTGGCCAGCCTTCTCTGCTGTGCCCTTACAGTGACCAGGCTGTAGGTCTGCGTGTCTTACCATCAGTGACTCCTAAAAGAGGGCCGGGCCGAGCCGGGCCTCAGACCCACCTCAGCTGCCCTACCCATGCTTTCAATCCCACCAACCAGATTTCAAAAATAAGCCAAGTTGTTTCTCAAGGCCGGGCACATGCTTCAGAAACTTGTCCAGACCCTTGGTCCCTTCTGGAGATGCCAGGGTGCAGTGGGAGAGACTCTGAATAAGGTTGCGGACCTGTCTGGAAAGATACACAGCTGCTGTCCTCCTGGGCTAGTAAGGGTTCCCACTGGTAAAATTCCTCCACAGATCAAAGAAATGCTCTGAGGATATTGCCTTTGAAGTTCTGGGTTCCAACCTAAGCCCCTTGGCCATCTCTTGCCCATCCCTGCCACAGTCCTGCTGTTAAGATCTTCTTATTGGCCCTTTAAAGTGGCTTCTTGGACCTCAGCCTCTGAGCACGTGTCCCCTCCTCTTCCTCAGCCAGTACATCAAGGCCTGCAAGACAGGGAACATGGACCAGGCCCTGTCCTTTTGGTTCCTCCTGGGCTGGATCGGTGGAGATTCCTGCAACCTCATTGGCTCCTTCCTTGCAGACCAGCTACCCCTGCAGGTGGGTGGGTCCCAGTGGGTGGGTCCCAGGCACAGCAGGACAGCTAGGGACAAGTGGGAACAGCTGTGGGAGGAGAGGCTGGGGCTGGGGCTTCATGTCTGTCGGCCACTCCATGGCCACCATGCTGTGTATAACCATGGGTGAGTCAGGGTTTCTGTTCAAGTCTCTGTTTCTCCATTTGCCATGGAAGCATACCACACCATAGTCTGGTTCTGAGGGGTTGGGGGCCCAACTAAAAATTTTGAGCATGGGGCCTTCAAAGTAACAAATGGGGGTTTCCTTGGGAACCACAGACATTCCATGGCCAGCAGAACCAGGGTCAGTCGGGAAGGCCTTGGCTGTTTGTCTCAACTCTTGGCACTCGATGCTTTGTTGACTGTCCAGGCTGGAGTCTTGCGGGACCCCTTGTCCACCTGACCCCTCATTCGCTTAGGTAGGAACAGGGAGCCTTCTGACCAGAGCTGGTCACCAGCTGGGGTACAGTGGAGGGCTTGCTGGGGTGGTTGCATCGGCCCAGGACAGCAGCCATTACCCGGGTCTGCCTCTCTTTCCCAGACCTACACGGCTGTGTATTATGTCTTGGCTGACCTCGTGATGCTGACCCTGTACTTCCATTACAAGTTCAAGAACCGGCCTTCTCCATGTGAGTCCAGGGGTCACTCTGGGTCGGGCTCTGCTGGCCTTGGGAGGCCTGGGACCTGAGTTGAAGCAGGCTGAGATGGAGACACATACAGATGAAGCTGCAGAGAGATCCCTCTTGCTCTCTCCTCTCTCTGGTTCAGAGCCAGAAAGGAGGGTGAGTCATAGAGCAGCCTCCAGGGCAGAGTGCTGACCCCTCTGCCCTGACTGTCTTTCCTGTGTATTCCTAGGGGAAGGGTACTGTTGTATCCCCATTCTACAGATGAAGGACTGAAGTACAGAGAGGCTAGGTCACTTGTCCAAGGTCACACAGCTATTGAGAAGCAAGGCTGGGACTCCCATCCCAGGCTGTCTGCTGTCACCTAGATACCTAACCTTGGCTTCTCTCCTGCCTCAATCCAGTGTCTACCCCTATCAATTCTGTGCTCTTGTTCATCTTGGGGACGGTGTGTATCACACCACTGTTAAGCATCGCTGATCCTGTGGCTCTCCCCAGGGAAGGCTTCCGGGGACGGATGCTCTTGTCTGTGGAGTCTGGCAATAAGGTAGGGGATGGGTCTGTGATGGTAACATGGGTGGGATGACTCTCATTTCCCTCATGATCATGCTGATATTAAATTGTGGGGGCTACTCTCCCTCTTGGGGAGACTGCTCCCTAAAACTCCCACCAGATAGTGAGTGCCCCCTTCCGCCTCTCCACCCCCAGCCGTTCACAAAGAAGGAGGTCATTGGCTTTGTTATTGGCTCCATCTCCAGCGTGCTGTACCTGCTCTCAAGGCTGCCTCAGATCCGCACCAATGTGAGCTTTCGGTAGGGGTGTGGGTCACACGGAAGGAGGGCTGGCAGGTTGAGCAATGGTATGGTGCAGGAGTTTTTGTTCAGATCTTGACCACAGCAGCTGTTGGTGTGGGCAAATTCACCCAGCTGACTGAGCCTCTTTCTGCCTCTGGGAAATTGGCCCCATGACACTTGCTGTGGAGGGGTGCATGAGACTGTGTCTCAGCAACATTGGAGGTCAGGTGCGAGGGAGTTGCTGAGCTGAGAAGCCAGAGAGTGGACAGGAGATGATGAGGACCCCCAACTGGAGGCTTGCCCGGCAGGAAGAGTCCCTGAGGGCTTCAGAGCCAACGGCCAGCAGGCATAGGCAGCCATGATGTCTGGGGTCCTGGGAGAAGTGCTTGGAGTTGGGCCCTGGATAGGGCTGTTTTAGGTGCCAAGCCCATGCTGGGCCTTGGGCACACAGTGAAAAACCAGCTCAGAGTATGTACCACACAGGGCACACACACGGACGGTTAGAATCCAGAGTGATAAGAGCCCTCTCTAGTTTGGGGGACAGGGCTCTTTTTGTAGCCCAGACTGACCCCTCACTGGTTGTATAGTCTAAGCCTAGCCTTGAACTCATGGTCCTCCTGCCTTAGCCTCCCAAGTGCTGCTATTGTAGACAAAAACCCTCTAAGGTCTCTGACATCACCTCCTTTTCTCCCAGTTCCTACGGCAGTCAACCCAAGGCATTTCCTACTCACTATTTGCGTTGGTGATGCTGGGGAACACGCTGTACGGGCTGAGCGTGCTGCTCAAGAACCCTGAGGCGGGCCAGAGCGAGGGCAGCTACCTGCTGCACCACCTGCCCTGGCTCGTGGGCAGCCTGGGTGTGCTGCTCCTTGACACCGTTGTATCCTTTAAGGTGTGTCATGTGGGCAAGGCAGCCTCTGTTTCGGCATGCACATCCCTGTCAGTCCACCCCTCCATCTACACATCTGTCCACCTATCTATCCATTTACATATTCATCCACACATCCATTCATCAACCCATCCTTCCATCTACAATCCAGCCTTTTATCCATCCTCCATTTGCCCGTATCCAACATCATCCTATTCATCTTCTATCCATTCACCCACCCACAACCCATCCACACACTCACCCCTCCACCTGTCTATCCATCCACCCATCCACCCATCCATTCATGTATTCATCCACACATCCATTCATCTACCTATCTTCCCATCTACAATCCAACCTTGCATTAATCCTGTTTACCCTTCCAGCCTCATCCATCCACCCACTCACCCACCCATCCATCCATCTGTCCATTTATCTATCCATCCAACTCCCTATCCATCTATCTACTCAACCACCCACTCACTCATTCAACTTTCCATTTATTCATCCATCCATCCATTTACTCACCCATCCCCATCCGTCCGTCCATCTGTATCCATCAGTCCATCCGTCCATCAAGAGTATGCACCTCTTGTGTGTGTCAGGCACCTAGCCAGGACCAGCACCATCCGTGAGCAAGGACAGAAGCACCGGGTTTTTTAGATGGTTACTTTGCTTCAGTGGTACCAAGTGCTGCAGAGAAAGACGACAGGAACGTATCACCACTGGACTGCCCTGGTTCGGGGTAAACAGAGGCCTCAACAGGTGTCATCTCACCTGGATTGGGGGAGAAATTATTCAGGGAAAAGCAAGGGAGCAGAGTCCGGCTGCAGCCCGTGCAAAGGCCCCGAGGAATAGAAAAGTCAGTGCACCCATGCTCTGGAAACGAGAGCTAGAACATGAAGGCAAGTGTGAGTGGGCTCGGCTCCTGACCTCCACCGCTTCCTCACTGAGGGACACAGCGGAAAGCATCAGTCCTCAGTGTTTCTCTCCTTTCACCTGAGTTAGTAGTCGCTGGCTCGCCGGGGGTAACAGCTGATGGCATCAGTGTTTGAGCATCCTCCCCATGTGGCCCACCCAGCACTCAGTGAGTGCTCTGTCAGTGTTTGCCAAGTGGCTCAACTGGATATTATTTGGGTCCCATTTGACAGAAAGTAAACACGGCCCTTGTTTCAACATTTGCTAAGTCCCCATGGGGTGTAGTGAGACAGGAAGGCCCCAAATGGCCCAGCCTCTTAGTGTCATAGAGAGGAAGACGGTCTTATTCCAGGGTTCCTGATGGCCGAGCTGGAGAATCGAAGGTGGCACTCAGGGTGGTGCCAGAGCAAGAGCAAGGCTAGGCGGTCCTGGGGCCCCTGTCACCTGCAGAACAGGGAAGAGTGGTGGGAACAGCTCCAGCCCAGGGTGTCTGCTGTGGTCTTAACGCCATCCTCAGATCTCCGTCCAGTTCCTGGTGTACAGGAGCCACACCACTGCTGCCACCTCAGAGCGAGAGCCCCTCCTCCCAAGCTGACCTGTGCCCTAGATGACGGGAACCTCAGCTGCCATCCCAGGAAGAACGAAGTGTGGTCAGTGATACTGCTGCCCCTGGACTAGGCCTAAGAGGCGGCCTGAGGGAGGCCTGGACCTCTGGGCCTGGTTGCCTCCCCTCCATGCCTGGCCTTTCGACAGGTCTGGAGTTGGATCATGCTATGCCGGGACATGCCTCTCAGGTATAAGACAGCTGCTCGAGGAGCCTGTAGGGGACCCATAGCGGAAACCCCAGAAGATGGTGTGGCCACCTCCCATCCACCTACCTCAATCTGCCTGTGTACCCCAGGCTACATCATATCCAGGGGACCCAGGGTTGTCCCTCTGACTGGATACAACCTAGTAAATGATACCTTTCAGCTGGACCTGTTTCTGCTGCTCCCTCCCATGGTGCTTGGGGTCTGGGCAGGGACCTAGGGTAAGTCCAGACTGGTGGGGGACCCATGTCCAGCATCCATGTCCTCTTATAGATGGGCCCTACCCTGGTGGGCCTTACCCATCAGTGGCTCCCTGCGAGGCAGATAACTAGGTGGGGTTTGGTTGGACGGTCCCAGAGGCTTGGCCTGACCGTGTTTCTCTGCGTGCTTGCCAGGGTTGCATAGGGTGAGGTGGTTAGCCCAAAGTGAGGCATGTGGTCAGATGTCTTGTAGAGTCAGAACTCAGAGAAGGTCACCTTGGAGGTAGAGAAGAGGGGCAGACCATGCTTTCCTGGAGAAGGTGGTGACTGGAAGTGTGGTTGGAGGAGGAGGACAGGAGGAGATGGGGAACACAAGTGACAGAGGCGGAAAAACAGGGAGAAAGGTGGCTTCCAGCTCGCTTCGTTCCTCCTTTCCGCGGGCCACCACCTTTGGGTGACTTGGGGACAGAGAACTAGCTACCTTTCCTGTTAGCCCCAGCTTATTCACATATATTATTTTAGGTCCAGAAAGCCAGGGGCCACCTGACAGACAGACAAGAGGGCAGCCACCTCAGAGTGCTCCTCTAGCTTCTTTGCCCGCAGCTGCAGAGAGCAGGTCCTGGCACAGACCCAGGCAAGGCATGCGGTGCTCCCAGCCGACTGCTGGCTGCAGCTGGATGTCTAGCCCCGTCCCATCCTGGGACCTGGCTCTCTGCTACTTTCCTAGGACCGGATGGCACCTTTCCAAGTCTGAAGATCTGGGGCCTCCACATGACACATGACCTCAGGTGCAGGCTTGAACTGAAGCTGCGTGGGCAGGAGAAAAGGAAATGACAGTCCTGCCCAAACAGCCCTCATCTGTTTATCCAGTAGGGGTGACACCTCTTCATGGGGAGATGTGCTTTGCTGTGGGAATGCCTGTCTGAAGGTGTGGTCTCTACTCAGGCCCAGACCACGCAGCCTACCTAACCCTGAGTCCTCTAGTTGGAGGCTTGCTCTAGTGTTCCAGTAGGGGTCAGAGTAGGAGGTGTGCAGAGCCTGGTTATGTTCACCAGGTCTGTCCCTGCTGAGTGGTTCAGAAACTTAAGGATCTCAAGCCTGCCTCAGCCACTGGTGAGCCTTGTGCCTTGGGCCAGCTCCCTAAGCCTGTTGCCCTCTCCCACAACACCAAAAAAAACCCAAAAAACAAACAAAAAAAAAACCCCCTGTTATTGGCCATAGAAGGTATTTGTGCTGACTGCATGAGATTCATTTTTGGGTTTATGTCCTGGTGTCTGGCACATGGGTGAAGAAATGGTAACTATGTTAGTGTCCCCATCCAAGGGAGTTTAGCCATCTCACATCTCCTCAGGCTTCTGGGGAAACAGCCACTTTGACTAACAAGAAGTTGGCTTCCCTCTCCTCCCTCGCCCACACCTCTGCTGCTTTTTACAGGTCAAGGAGTGGTGGGGTGCTCATCTCGATGTGGCCTGAAGGTACAGTAGGCCCCTCAGGCCTCGTGTGTGGGCATTTTGGTTCCAGTCCAGGCTCAGCCATGGAAATGGAAATATACCTACCCAGGAGGGTCTCCTCAAGCCACTCAAAGGGAGGGGAGGCTGGACCATGTGCCTGCAAAGACTCCTCCTATAGTGAGTCAGAGGGTTGTGTGTGTGTGTGTGTGTGAGAGAGAGAGGAGAGAGAGAGAGAGAGAGAGAGAGAGAGAGAGAGAGAGAGAGATTTTATTTCTTTGAGATAGTGTCTTACTATAGCTCACATCAGCTCCCAGACTAGGATTCTCATTGATTATTTATCAGACCTGGGATTTTTTTTTTTTTTTTACTTACTACAGCTAGCACAGTATGGCTTCCAGATCTCCTCTTCTCCTGGAGGGGGAGTCCCAAATCACCATTCTCCACCCTTCTGAATTGGCTTCAGGGATTGCTTTCCCCCTGGGCTCAAGTGATAAGTTCCTAGCCTCTGTCCCAGCCACACCTAACACAGCTCTGAGGATACAGCTACTCCCACTTGCAAACCCCCATCAGAAAACTGGGCAAAGAGCATCTCTCTCCACACCACTGTGTCCCCAGGATACAGTAGATGCTCAATAAAACGCCCGAGACACTGTCTGTCTAGAGACTGGCAGAGGGGGAGACTGGCCTGTCCCTAGCAACTGTCCTGGGCATGGACCACACAGCGACCATTGCTGCTTGACAAAGTTGCAGATGTCAACTTGGAGGATCACAGTTCTCCAGCACCCTTTGACTTTATTTTCAATGATTCTCACTGTTACGCCTTTCCCTTTGGGAAATTTTGTGCTGGCTTTGGTGAAGGATGAAAATGTGTACAATGGTAGGTTTTCTAAACAAAATAATTCTTTGGAAAAAAAAATCCCTTCCACCTTGGAACCATATAGGGTGATAACTACCTACTCCCACACAAGTTAATGCCAAGCTGCTAGAATATTTAGATAAGTAACATATACTTGATATTTGAAAATCAAGATTTATAAGCTCCAAAGGTTTACTCAGGTTCATGATAATATTTGTCTAGCCTCCTCTTTGCTCACTTTCAAGCTTTAGTTAATTGGATAACTAAGCCATACAAGAAACTACAAAATTCTATAGTAGAGTGTCAGCTTCCCCCAAGAAAGTCCTTTTCCCAAAGTCAGGCGTTTAGGCAAGTCCCCATTTCCTCAGGAGCTTGAAGAAAGTTCCTGCTTGCTAAAAAGGGAGACAAATTCCTATGTCCAGCAAGAGGAACTTGTGGCCCTTCCATCAACACATGACTGGAGCCTATTAACTTGTCAAGGCCCATGCTAGCTTCCTCAATCCCTGATCTCAAGCCACACCCCAGCTCACGTGCCTCCTTTCTGCCATAGTCCTCTGTGCAAGTATAACATTTAAAAGGTGTATTCTTGGGCTGGAGAGATGGCTTAGTAGTTAAGAGCACTGGCTGCTCTTCCAGAGGTCTTGAGTTCAATTCCCAGCAACCACATGGTGGCTCACAACCATCTGTAATGAGATTTGGTGCCATCTTCTGGCCTGCAGGGACACATGCAGGCAGAACACTATATATAATAAATAAATCTTAAAAAAAAAAAAAAAGGTGTATTCTTTCTTTCAATAAACTCAAGGGCAGCCATCCCCATTCACCCTCAGATCGTGTCTGTCTCCTCCTTTCTCCTCACAGACTCCACACATCCTCTTTGGGACCTGAACCGAGGAAGCAGGTGTCTATCACATCCTTAACAATATTGTGAGGCCAGCCTAGGCTACATTGGTGTTCTGCCTGCAAATATGTCTGTGTGAGGGGGTTGGGTCCCCTAGAACTGGAATCACAGACAGTTGTGAGCCACCATGTGGGTACTGGGAACTGAACCTGGGTCCTCTGGAAGAGCAGCCAGTGCTCTTAACCGCTGAGCCATCTCTCCAGCCAGAGACACTGTCTTTTTTTTTGTTTTTTCTTTTTTGAGACAGGGTTTCTTTGTGTAACAGCAGACCTGGCTGTCCTGGAACTCACTCTGTAGACCAGACTGGCCTCGAATTCACAGAGATCCTCCTGCCTCTGCCTCCTGAGTGCTGGCATTAAAGGTGTGTGCCACCATGGCTGAGACCCTGTCTTAAAAACAATAAAAACCTAAAAATAGCAAGTGCAAATAAGCACCAAAACAGCAATCTGGGGCTGGAGAGAAGGCTCAGAGGTTAAGAGTACTGGCTCTTCCAGAGGTCCTGAGTTCAATTCCCAGCAACCACATGGTGGTTCACAAACTGTCTGTAATGAGGTCTGGTGCCCTCTTCTGGTTCTGCAGGGAGAACACTGTATATGTAATAAATAAATCTTAAAAAAAAAAAAAAAAAGCCGGGCGGTGGTGGCGCACGCCTTTTTAATCCCAGCACTCGGGAGGCAGAGGCAGGCGGATCTCTGTGAGTTCGAGGCCAGCCTGGGCTACCAAGTGAGTTCCAGGAAAGGCGCAAAGCTACACAGAGAAACCCTGTCTCGAAAAACCAAAAAAAAAAAAAAAAAAGCCGGGCGGTGGTGGTGCACGCCTTTTTAATCCCAGCACTTGGGAGACAGAGCCAGGTGGATCTTTGTGAGTTGGAGGCCAGCCTGGTCTACAGAGTGAGATTGAGGACATAGAGAAACCCTGTCTTGGGGGGGGAGGGGGGACGACGACAAAAAACAGCAATTTAAATAGATTTCAAGAGTTTTGTGAGTTTATATGTTTATATTTTGAATTTCATGCTTTTAAAAGTAATTATTGAAAACTAAGCTTGATTGGAGAAATGGCTCAGTGGTTGAGAGCACATCCTGTTCTTGCAGAGGACCTGCATTCAGATTCCCAGCCCCTACATCAGGCAGCTCACAAACTGCCTGTAACTCCAGCTCCAGGAGATCTGATACTCCTCTGCTCCTCCCCCCTAGAAATAAATTTTTTTAAAAAGAGAGAGAAAGAAAAGAAAACCAAGTTTGTTGGCACAGGCCTTTCATCTCAGCACTGGGGAGGCTGAGCACAAGTTGAACATCAGCTTGGGCTCCAAAGCAAGTAAAAGGGCCAGCCTGGGCAACTTAGCAAGACCCAAGTAAGAAGGCCAGCCTGGGCAATTGAGTAGAGTAAGGGAGACACAAATTAAGACCTAACTCTAGAGCAAGGGAGAAAAAGCACCAGCCAGTTTGTTCTAGGGAACTGTCTACATATCCCAGGCTGACCTTGAACTTCTAGAGGTAGCCAAGGATGATCCTCCCGCCTCTGCCTCCCGAGTGCTGGGATTCCAGGTTTATACCACCACATCAGACTCTACAATCTATCTTGGGGTATCTTGATTATAGAGGATTCTGCCCTTTAAGGAGCAGGCTCAGATAGTCAAGAGTTTCACCCCTAGTTATTCATGTTACATTGCATAGACAGCAGGGCTGTCAATTGAAGAATGGATTAAGAAAATGTGGTACATATACACAGTGGAGTACTACTCAGCAGAGAAAAACAATGACATCATGAGGTTTTCAGGCAAATGGATGGAACTAGAAAATATCATCCTGAGTGAGGTAACCCAGACTCAGAAGGACAAACATGGTATGTACTCACTCATAAGTGGATACCAGATACAAAGCAAAGGACAATTGCAATCAGGATATTCTCAAAAACAAATCAAGGTCATGGGTTGGGGAAGGCCAGGTTCCAGGAAACACAGAGCAACTCAACTCTCACAAATACTTATTTTTAAAAATACAGCACATAATGTCTCCTGCCTTCAAAATGGAGTCAAGCAGGTTCCTCACCAGGGCTACATAGGGAGACTCTATCTCAAAAAACAAGACCTAAACAGTTGTTTGGTGGCATTAAACTGCCAGCCTGCATAGAGGGCCCCCATGAGAGGAGCCGGTAGAGTGCCTCCTACATTCTCTGCTCCCTTGCCCATTGCTGCTGTACCACTGTGTATCTAATGAACTCTCCTGCTTTTTTGTCTTGGTGAATTCTTTCACAGATTGCACGTTACCAGCCCATCACTACCGTCCCTTATATGGTAGGGAGGAGGCACTACCGTACCTGTGTGGCACTCAGGCTATGTGAGGGTGAAATGGTATGAAAGGGTTATTGTCCTGGCATACTCCACCATCAGTGGTGAGGTTTTGTGTGTGTGTGGAAATCAGCCCAGGGCCTGCTTTGAAGTCCTTGGTCACTGGGCTATTGAATGAAGAAATCTTAGGTCAGGATGTCTAGGGCTGGAGCATACACCATTATGTACAGGGGCTGCAGAGACACGTGCGGGTAGAGCTTAGACCAAGACAGACTCCTGCCTCGGGGCTTTTGCCATGGCTTTCTTATCCAGATTCCTTCCTGGTTCTGTGAATGGACACCAGAGGAACTTCCCAGTGGTATCTAGAGAGCAAGGGACACACCACCAGCTGACAAAACCTAGCTCTTGAACCCAAACAGCTATTCAACCCTTACCAGCTGATATGTACCGTTTTGGGTCAAGAAGAGGCTTTTTTTTTTTCTTTTTTTTTTTGAGACAGGGTTTCTCTGTGTAGCCCTGGCTGCCCTGGCACTTGCTCTGTAGATTAGGCTGATCTCAAACTCAGAGATCCACCTGCCTCTGCCTCCTGAGTGCTGGGATTAAAGGCGTGTGCCACATCACATCCAGCTCTTGGGTTGGGAGTTTTTGAGACAGGATCTCCCTAAAGAGCTAGCTAAAGATGAAGATGACTTTGAACTTTTAAAACAATGTGTAAGAATATTTTGCCTACATACATGTATGCATGCCCAGTATCCACAGAGGCCAGAATATGGCTTTGGCTCTCTTAGAACTGGGGCTGGACAGTTCTGAGCCATCATGTGGGTGCTGGGAGTCAAACCTGGCTCCTTTAGAAGGGCAACCAGTGCTTTTAACCACTGAACCATCACTGCAGCCCTGATGACCTTGAACTCTCGATCCTTGTGCTGTCTCCTGAGCCCCAGGATTTCAGGTGTGGAGCACTGTTGGGACTGCAGGTGTCCACCACCGTGTCCAGTTTGTGTGGCGCTGGAAATCACCTCAGAGCTTTGTTGCATGCTGGGAAAGCACTCTATCCTACACCTCCAGTCCTTCCGTTCCTTCTTAGGAATGCCCCAGGGGCTCCACCAGCCATCGTGGCTCTCCCACTGACGCATGCAAGGCAAGAGCAGAGGGCTGCTGAGTGAGCCAGGTGGCGAGCGTTCTTTGACTTGTCCCTGGGTAGGTCATGGCGTCCCCACTGTAGAGAGGGAAGTTTGCTGTGCCGGCCCCACTCACAACCCCCCTTCTTTCATCATTCTATCTTTGCAGGTTGCTTTATTAAAATAAACAACCCCCCCAAAACTAGTTGATTCGTGTTTGTTTGCTGCATCCCCAGCCTTTGAGTTCAAAGCAACCACATCTATACGGGATTACAGTAGCACACTGTGGGGTGGCATGTGTAGCGGAGTGCCTGATCGCCGAGTTGCATTGCCGCCCAATTCTCTATTTTGTTGCTTATTTTTACATCAATTCTGTTTTCATGTGTGCACATGCCAGCCACTTCTCTCCTTTCCCCACGTGGATTCCAGGGATTGAACTCAAGGCGGCAGCCTTGGCAGCAAGCACCCTTACTTACCTACTAGGCAGCATCTTGCTGGCCTGAAGTCTCTAATTTCAGTATTTACTTTGGGACGGTCTCACTATGTAGGCCAAGCAAGCCTGAGAACTAGGCTGGCCTTGAATTTGGGGCAACCCTCCAGTCACTTACCTCCTGAGTGCTGTAATTACAAAACGTGTGCCAATGCCCAGTTTTCTTTTTTTAGTTGAGGCAACATATGGTTGTATAGTTAGTCCAGGCCAGCCTTGAACTCACAATCCTCCTGCCTCAGCTTCAATGTTGGTGTTACAGGCATGAGTCATGGCACCCGGCCTGCTCTCTGTCTCCCATGGAATTCTGCACTCCCCACAGAACCAAGTAAGAGAAAGCAGGACTAAGGAGTCGGGGACATCACAGAAGATGGTGTGGCAAACACGCAGCCACCACACCCAGGGAAGGAGACGAGCTAGCCAGGAAAGGTGTCAGGCAAGCCCTGGGCCCTGCTTCAGTCCCTGAGGGCGGCACAGAGGGGACAGCCAAGCTCTGAAGAGCTCAGAGCCTGAGCTCCGGTCAGTGTGGAATGCGGACAGGAACCGGCGCACATGGCAAGGAGCGGCTGGTTCCTCAGAAGGTGAAAGGAGACTGAGGAGACAGTAGGGAGCCAGATGTGCTGTGGTGTGGGTGTGGGCTGAGAGGAGCTCCAGGAGTGAGGCAGGTGAGAAAGAACACAAGGCCAGCACTAACTGTGTCCCAGTTTCTTTTTATTTACTTTTTTTTGTTCTTTTTTTCCTTTTTTTTTTAAGTATGGAGGCTCAAGTAGAAGATGTAGATTTTTTTTGTTTGTTTAAGCTTTACAAAAAAAACAAAATAAAACAAAAAACTCCTTTTGCATTCCATAAAAATCGACAGAAAAGCACCTGGCCAGAAGAGCAGCCGGTCGCCAGCCCCCACCCCCACTGCGGTCTCCTTGGGATGGGCACATCTGCCCAGGACAGTGCCGAGGACATCTCTCGGTCCTCCAGAGCTGTCCCCTGTCCCCCCGGCCCCCAACTCCAAGCAACTCCCAAACACACATGGAATCAGATTTCCAGTTTTTCTTCTCTTTCACACACCAGTTAGTTCATAAAATTTTTTTGTTTTACATTTTTTACACCAATGTAACAAAAAGATGGGAGGAGCAGTGGCTGACAAGTGTATTTATGCTTATAAATGGGGGAGGGAGGAAGACGGGCCCAGGCGAACAAGAACCACACGGTCTCTATGGAAAAGTCGTGGGAAGCAGGCCTTGGAGCCAGAGGAGGGTGGTTATCGGGCTTTATTCTTGGGGAGCGATGGCGCTGCGTGGTCGATGCAAACTGTTATGTGACCCATCGGGGAGGGAGAGGAAGAGGGAGAAGGAGCAGAAAACGAGTTTTCTAAGAAAGGAATCTAACGAGTGCATGGCGTGTCCGGTTAGCTGAAGCGGAGGCTTAACACTGCTGCTTTCTCTTCAAGGCCTCCACCAGGTCGTTCTTGAGAGCTTCCTGCTTTGATTTGTCTGCAAACGTCTGCACAGACCTGCAGGGGAAGAGAACCAACATCAGCAGGCGGAAGAGAGAGAGGGAGGCAGCCTGGGGCCATCACGGGGTGCCAGGATGCACTATCTACCCTGGAGAGTGGGGCCTGCACCTCAGTACCTTGCTGGGCATCATGGGCAGGTCATCTCCGCCTAGGCTGTGGGTGACCTGGCCACTAGGTCCCTAGGTCCACAGATCAGGGTGTAGGCCTCAAGCTGTTGGGAACTTTCAGCCTGGACCATCTACCTCAGACCCGCTGCCCAGGTTTCTGGCTGAGGTGAAGACTCTGGGCGGTAAGGGCCTTCTAATGAAGCATCTGCCCCACCCGCTCCCCTGCAGCAGAGGCTGGCTCCTTACCCTGTAGAAGCAGATGAAGCAACCCCTATTCCCACCCCTGCCCCCACCAAATGCTTAGGAACCAGCCTCTGCATGGCTAAGCCACTGGGATCAAGCCAGAGGCTCTCCATCGATTCTGCTGGCTGCCGCGAACCCACCCCAGCAAACCCCTGCAAGCCTGTATCTAAACGGCGAAGCATTCTTCACCAGAGCTGGAGCAACTAAGCCTGGGAGAAAATTAAAATTCGCAAAGTGCTTTTCACACATGTATCTCAACTCTTAGAAGTCATCTTAGGGTGGATCTTCATCATTAAGCCTAATTTCCAGGTCAGGAAACAAAACTCAAGAGTCAGAGAAAGGTCCCCCATGGCAGTTCTTTTCCCAATGCATCAGTTAATTAAGAGCACACTATAAACTATTCGCAGCAGCTGTTGAGAGCTCAGAAGCGGTGGAAGAGGCAGGGCGGCATGCTCGGTGAGTGGGTCAAGTACACACTGTGAGAGGCACTGTCAGGAAGTCCACCCTCAAGTGCTGACAGGGGCAAGGTGAGACGGAGTGGGACCCGGAGAGGCGACCCGTAAAACCCCCGACAAGAGTCTTCAAGACGGCGAGGACAGGACAGGACCTGAGTGTGAAGAAGCCACTGGACGCTAGTGTGAGCAGCCACCACTCCAGTGCACACTTGCTTCCTCTGGGGTGTTCAGGATCCCCAACTCTCACCAGGGGCCAACACTTGTGTAGCATCAAGGAGTGGTGTGAGAGCTCAGGCAGAGCTTGAGTTGGGGGTGGGTGAGGTGGGTGGGGGCCCTGGGAACACATCTGGCTGACGGGCTGAGGCTCCCCTCAGGATACCTCCAGCTGCTTTGCCAGAGAATGGCAGCAGCAGCAGTGTCCCTTAAAAGGGCTTCCTTCAACTGGGCCACAGGAGGCCTGGAGATGCCACTGAGGCCAGAACTGATGGCTGCCTTGGACCTGAAGTCAGCACATGGGCCAGACCACAGTGGCAGGGGAGTCCCCAACTTGGAGCTTCACTGTAAATCCCACAGGCCCTTGTCTGGGCTGGGCCTCTGGTGTCCGGCCCTGGGGCCTGCAGCTTCCCAAGAGCCTTGTTTTAAACCCCTCCTCCTCCTCTCCAAGATGCTGACTGCGTCTGCACATCTGTATTTGTCACAAGCCAAGTCATGGTTCTTGGCCATTGTCAACAAGCAAGATTGTTTTCCTTTCCATCAGCATGGCCTGCTGGAGGACAGCTGCAGCTCATTAGGGGAGGCTGTGTGGGTACACGCAGCATGAGTAGAGTGCCCAGCAGAGGTCAGGAGGAGACGTGCTGGCTTGGATTGGGGAGGAGTGCTCAGTCACTCACAGAGACTCAGAGGGAGACCATGCTTTCCAAGTCAACAGCCCAAGGGGCCCTGAGATGTAGCTTTCAGACCTGTGGGGTCCTTGGTGGAAGAGAAAGCAGGAGGAGCTGGCTGTGCTTCTATCAGACAGGAGGTGTGTGAGTCAGCAGAAGGCAAGACACACAGACCCTGTTCCTTAGCCAGTGGGATGGGTGAACACAGCACCCTCTGCTGGAGAGGCCATGGTAGTGCCAAAGACTGAGTTTTGTCAGGAGCAAAAAGCCCAAACCCGGCTTTTGCCAAAGTGCAGAGCACACACACCGCACACACGTGTCCACACTATGTGGGGCTGAGGCTATGCGTTAATGTGGCTACCCACCAGCTGTGAGCGGACACGGGTTAGTGGCAAGGTCTTGGCAGGTTGGTGAGTCCTGTTTAGTGGGGAAGTCTCATGCCCTTCAGGCAGGGTACCTGGGTCGGCTCAATTATCAGGCTGGATGTAGACCTGGCGCTGGGTCAGCACTTGAGAAAGCTCCCTCTGCAACTGCTTAAACTTGTGGTTGTCAGGGATAGCATCAAGAGATCTACAGAGAGTGTTCGGAGAGGATGAAGCCACAGCAAGAGAGCAACAGCAATGCAGAACCAGAGGCCGAGAGCCATGGGCAAATGCAGACAGGAGAAGGCCACCACGGCACTGGGGCTGAGCGTGTCTCAACCACAGAGGTCTATGTTGGCAGTGGCCTCAGTCTTTAGGGGTTCACACCTGCCTCCACACAGGCTCAGATGTTCCTCATGTTTCTCTGTCACTACTGGGAATGGTGGAGGCTGGCCAGGCCGGAGAGTGTGTATGCTGCATTTGGTACCACAGCCCCCAAGTGTCAGGCCTGATCAGATGCGCAGGACCACTGGGGACCAGGAGGGGATGCTGTCCCACTTAAATCAGCCTGCTGGGCAAACTCACAAGTTACACCCTGCCTTTCTTTGGGCTGCAATATGAAACCTGGGCCAGGGAATGGCACGGGAAGACTGGGCCCCAAGGGCACTGCAGAACCCACAAACTCACAACGGAGCTGGGCTGCAGAGCCCTTCCCAACCATCAGCTCTCCTTACCCTGTTGGCACCCTGCCTCCCGAATGGGACAAGGGCCACTGAGAAAGGTGTGGGGAAGGATCCAGGTGACTCCCAGGCCAATGCTATCTCAGTCACCCCTCCTCAGGCCCCTCCCCTATCCCCAGCTGAGTTCTGCCTCCCACTCCTACTACACTAGAGTCAGAGGCCACAGCGAGTCCCGCCGGCTTCTGCAGAACCCAGAGCATGAGACAGTGGCTGGAGCCCTCAACTGGAACTCCAAGCCAGGCTCCTCAGCTCTCTTCGGTGTCTTGGGATCTGTGTGGGGGCTCCCAGACCCCAACACCAAAGGGGCTGGGCACATTCTCTAGATGGCCAGTGACTAGCTCCAAGGTGAAGGTACCACAGGTTGCTGAGGTGAATGAGTCCAGGGTACAGAGCTGGTAGAGGTCATAGGAAGTGCTGGACCAGCTTCTGAGCCCTTCAAACTGCACAGCAATCCCTGACCACATCTTGTGATGAGGAACCAAGAGGTCCAGGACCACACAGCGCTAAGTAGACAGGATTTAAGCCCCACGTTTGGCCCGGAAACTGCAGAGTTTTGGTACATTACCTCAGCCCATTGACGATATCCTTTGTTTTTCCAAAGTAGATCTCATTCAGTGTACTTCTGATTTTATTTTCCATGTCCTGGGAAGGGAGGTGAGTCAGTGGAGATGGCAAACAGGAACCTGAGGCCCACGCCCACCTGCCACCATCCACCCTGCAGTCCCCTCTGTGGCCACAGGGGGGAGGTATGCGGCTGCTCCCTTGTGCTGAGAGCCATAGCCAGGCTGTCAGAACCCCACCTATAATTTGTTTTGGGTCTTTCTTGTCCTTAGGCATGGAGGAAGCCAACAAACATCTAGGGACTGATGGCCAATTCTGACCACTGCTGGGAGCAGGTCTAAACCACATCACCAGCGTACTGCCTGGCCACCAACTCTGTGAACAGTTCTGTGAAACCAGAGAACACGTCTCCAGGCCAAACAACCCCCCTTCCAAATGAGACGCGGTGACAGGCGAGGCTGCGGCGGCGGCGGCCACAAGTGAAGCTGCTCCAAGGCTCCTGGTGTTCCAGAGATCTGTTTCCACCCCGAGTTCAGATCACTGTTCACACCCAGTGATCAGGGGAAACAGGGCTTCATACTTCCCAGGGCCAGGGACTGAGCAGGGAGGCTGAGGTGGGCAGGCCTGGAGCCGAGCTCTGCTTGCATCCAAGTGAGAAAAGCCGAGGCAGGGCAGGAACAGCTGCAGCAGAGAGAAGGCTGCGGCGCAGCAGGCTGGTTCTAGGCTGCACCAGGACAGGGTTAAGGCCAGGGCCACTCACCTCCACCAGGCGCCCGATGTTGGCTATGTGTGGGGAGCAGTCGCTCACGGTTTCATCTTTTTCCATCTGCAAAGACACAATGTTTAGTCAGAGAAAGCTGCAGTTCCAGGATGCCGCCAACTTACCACTGCCCCCGGG
>CABHPP010117724.1:2216-24054 GCA_902168425.1 Peromyscus attwateri | reverse complement strand
CACACTAAAACATACATAAATCTCTTTGAGGAACAAAGCAAGCTGAATAAATATCACATATCAGATATGTCTGCATCCAAGCTCTTTGTAAGATACATGTGATGTGACACCTTACATAAAGATAGGTTCTACAGATTGACTGAGAAAAACAAGCTTATGATAATAGTCTGGGGAAGATGAGGTCATGTCTCTGGCCACACAGATAGAGCAAAGGTCTCCAGGCTAGAATGCAAGTTCACTCTCAGTCTTCTGGGAAGATGACAGGTGTTGCATTCCTTCCCTTGAATGAACACCCTGTGTGCTAACATCCTAAGTCTTCTGAGTGTATGTGTGTGGGCACAAGGACCTTTGTGCTTTCTACAGCTTCCAGGTACAGTTCTTCTAAATTCTTCCACGTCTTCTTTTACACCCGGCCCTGTCTGTCTTGATAGGTCCTCTGGTGTTTCTGATCTTTCAAGATTGATGTATTCCTGGGATCATTCTTTACAGCTGATGTTTTTTCTGTCTATCCTATCTCCATTGATGAGCTCATCTGCCTATCATGATGGTTTTCTCCAAATTGGATTTCATGCTCTGACTCCAAGTCAATAGTTCTTAAGTAAATCTTCACATCTCCATTAAATGTCTAATGAACACTTACATTAATGTGTCTCAAAGTGGGCTTCTGACACAACCTCCTCATATCCAGTTTAACAATAGCTGCTCCTAAAGTATTCTTATATACGCTTAAGTTTTCTGACAGGCATGTAAAGTTTGGAAACAATGATTAACATCTATTATCATGGACTAGGTAATTTATAAAGAATAGAGATTCATTTCGTTCACAGTTCTGGAAGCTGGGAAGTCTAATGTCAAAAGGTCATATCTGCCAAAGGACTTCTTTTGGTGAGAACTTTACAGTTTGAAGGTGTCATGGGGCATCACTTGACAAGAGATATGAACTATGAGACAGAGACATTATAAATTTTTGCCACCCAGGATAGATCATTAACTCTTTAATCCATGAATAGATTAATCCATTAATCAAGACAGAGTCCTTATGATCCAATTGCATCTTAAAGATCCCTCCTGTTAAAACCTCACAATGAGTTTTTAACACCAGCTCTGGTGATGGGGACTCTTAAATCACAGCACACACAAACACATGTACACTAAAATTCACAGACATATGTGAAATGCATACCTTCCTGGAAAAACAATCTCATTTTATACAGTGTAAATGAAATTAGGCTACCATTGTAAGATAATTTGTAGGAAGGAAAACTTATATTCATAAAATTAAAATGTAATGTAAAACAACTTCCAAATTTTACTTGTTTATTTATTCATTTATCTTGAGACATGATGTCCAGTAGCCCACATGGACTTCAAACTTCACATTCTCTTGCCTCCTTGCACCACCACAATTGGCCATACCCACTTCGCTTATTTTAAAAATTTGTGATGTTTTTGGATTATTAGAGAGAGCAAAAGAAAGTAAATAGAGGAAAATATAAAACCAGAGATGAACTATGGTATGCTCGAGTAAGAAACTTGAGAAGGATAAAGAAAGATTGACCATGACAGAAAAGAAAATATCAGTGAATCCCAGAGTTTAACTAACTCCTCTTCATGATTTGGCTTGCAGCATGATTTTGACACAACCAATGAGTGGGAATTTAGAATAGAAATCACTTTATTTCTGTGAAATATTAGGTCATAGTGAACAGACCCTGGGAAAGATCACTGTCCGTGTCAAGTGGTCATCATCAAGCCACCCACACAGCGTCATGCAGAGCACACACTGACACCAGTCATCACGGTGACTGCATAAGCACTTTGCTGTCACACCAAGCCTCTCCCCTTGTCATCCTTGTGTGGTCTGTTACCTGGCTCAAGACCAACCAAGTGTTTCATTTTATTCAAGACAGGCTCTTTGGGGTAGATCCGTGGAAATGAAAACAAATAAAATCTCTTCTTCAGAGAACTTATGTCCCACTTGGAAATGGGAGTGAATTAAGTGAAATATTACAAACAGCTAGCATATCTATAAATTGAATATATAATAATCTATTTCTGTGGCTAAAATAAAGATACTTTAGATTTGATAGCATTTAGTATTAAGTTTCATAATTTAAATATGATTAGGAGCAGGGGATATATTTATTTATAAATGAGTAATGAATAAAGCACAAAATATAAACAAAGTAATAAAAATTTCTATCTAAGATCACTCCAGGATGCACATGGGTATGATATTTTCTGTAATATAACAATATTTTATACCAGAAACCTTGGTATTTTCTAAATATTAATGTGGTTTTTCCGTGTTTAGATATTTACATGTCATCAAATATTAACACAAATTGAAAACTATATACTGAAAGCCTCATGTAGTTATTACATATAAATATCTTTCTTTTAAAACAATTATATAGGGTTTAAATTCTCTGGAGCAGATGGGTTTCATCTGATTAGCTAGTCTTCCCATCTCAGTGTCTATGTCTCTTGCATGCTTAATGGGTCTCCATTCCTGAAATATGTCTTCAGGTTCTGCAGCTCTGTTTTTCAGGGGATGAGATGAGGAGGTGAAAGCTACTGCTAAGCGTTGCTTCTGCATCAAGGAATTCAAAAGCTAGTTGTTGTGGGCATTTTATTGAGTAAGAAAATCTTGTAAAACTTTTATGTGACAAAGTCTACTTTGGCAGAAATGAATGTGCTTCAAGTATTTGCAATTCTCTTAAAAAAAGGAGTATTCAGAACTAGCATCTAGATAATGGTTCTCAACCTGTGGATAGCAGCCCCCTGAGGGGGGGTCCATTGACCCTTTCATAGGGGTCACATATCAGATATTTACATTACTATTCATAACAGTGGCAAAAGTACAGTATGATGTGGCAATGAAACAATTTTACAGTTGGGGGTCACCACAACGTGAGAACCTAAGTTAAAGGGTTACAGCCTTAGAAGGTTGAGAACCACTGTGCTAAACAAAAGGATTGCTAAGAGATGAGACACTACATTGGGAATTAGAACACTCGACTTTCCTTCATCTACCTCGTAACTGACTGGTCCTTGTGTAAGACACTGTTCTATTTCTCCATTTATTCCAAATGAGGTCTGTTTAACTGCCTCACAACTAAATGACTATATTTAAGAGACAACTGGAAAATAAGTAATAAGATGATGTGACTAGCTGGGAAAAGATTGTTTAATTACTGTAAAAACCCAAGATCTTTATCTCTCAGAAATACGATAAGAGGCTGAAGAGATGGCACAGTGAGGGAAAGGCTGGCTGTGCCAACGTGAGTACATCAGTTCAGCTCTCCAGAACATGTCTATCTCTGGCTACGAATGTGTCTGCTCATTGTATTTCTCTTTTAAATATTATTTTCAGATTTATTTTTGTTATTTTAAGTCATGAATGTGTGTGTGTGTGTGTGTGTGTGTGTGTGTGTGTGTGTCTGCCTGTGCATGCATGTGGCATATGTACACATTAGCACGGGTATCCAGGGAGGACAGACATGTTGGACTCCATGGAGCTAGAGCTACAAGCAGCTTTGAGCTGCCCAGCGTGTTTGCTGGGGGACTGAACCAAATCCTGTTCTCTACAAGAGCCGT
Organism: Peromyscus attwateri; assembly: GCA_902168425.1. Taxonomy (NCBI): domain Eukaryota; kingdom Metazoa; phylum Chordata; class Mammalia; order Rodentia; family Cricetidae; genus Peromyscus; species Peromyscus attwateri. Next base: position 20,454 of record CABHPP010117724.1, on the reverse strand, counting down.
ATTTACTCTTAACCACGGAGCCATCTGTCCAGAGGGACCCCCATCCATTTTGTTTCTCTTATGTGAATAAAACTTGGACTTAAACTCACCAATCACTTTGAGTCGCCTTAACACATGTGCATTTTGATTCATTTATTTGAGCTCTGGTCTGCTTTGGCATCAAGCATCTTCTTTCCTCAACACAATATTTCATTTTATAAGTCATCTATAGTTTCAAATTAGATGTTATCCCCGGGGGAAAATATACAAGGAAGAGTTGGGAAATTTCCTTTCCAAAAAAAAAAAAATCAAATTTTCATAGTCATAAAAATGATGTAGCTTTCTGAGACAGGAAAATTTGAAAGGTACATTTAAATAATTTTCTCATGAAGATACAAATGTCATCCTTACCAAACCAGAAAGCTGCCAATGGGAAATTATGGTTATCTTGATAGCAGAGGCCGGAGGCTGCCTGTGCATTAATAATAGATTTAATTAAATTATGAATTGAGACTTCCTTCCTGCCAAAGGTTTGCCTGAACACTTTAAGACATGACGTGTCACATCCAATTCTTTGCCAACCACAGAAGAGTTTGAACAAACAGAAAATATATCTTTTAATGTGTTATCTTCTTTGAAGTACCCTCTTTGTATACTTTGCTTTTGCTGACCAATTCTTCACTGTGTCTTCCTGTTGTTAGGCGATCTTTCCCAACATCTTTATTCACAGTCATACACATATTCACAGTTACTACCAGCTGCTCCAAAGACACAGGAGAGGAGCTAACAGGCTTCCTTCCCACTGTAATAAGAACGACCACCATCATGGCCATCCCAGCACAGGGTCAGGTGAGAGGCTCAGGCGAGAAATTCCATCTCAGTACCTAATGCTGTTTTGTTGTTGCTGTTGCTACTGGACCTCATGGGATTGCACAAAGCTTCTCAAGGGGGCACATTACTCCAGGAAGTTGCTTTGGGAACAGACCAGGTTTCAGTTCCGTTCCTCATCCACTGTTCCCTGGAGACACTGGCAGGCTTTCTTTCCTCCTCTTCTGTCCCTCATCAGCTTGTTGTTGGAGGAAAATGAATAGGGTTAGCATAGATTAAAATTTGTAGTTGAATGGTAAGACCTGGAAGATATTGTCTCTGATTGTATTTCATAAACTGTGAAGTAATTGCAGATGAACTCAAAGAAGGATTACAAAATTAAGACATTCCTGTGATCTCTATTCTACAGATTTCAAAGGATAATTGTGTGTGTGTGTGTGTGTGTGTGTGTGTGTGTGTGTGAGTGTGTCTTGTGGATAGAGCCTGTAGGCATAAATAAACATGTTTTCTGAAGTCCCTCAGTGCTATGGGATGTCCTGTATGTTGTGAATATATGTTGCTATGATTGATTGATAAATAAAACACTGATTGGCCAGTAGTCAGGCAGGAAGTATAGGATAGGCGGGACAAACAGAGAAGAGAGGCTGAGAGGTGGAAGCTGGGGGAGATGCCAGCCTGCCATCCAGGGAGCAATATGTAAAGGCAACAGGTAAAGCCACGGAACACGTGGTGACATATAGATTAAAAGAAATGGGCTGAGTTAAGTGTAAGAGCTAGTCAGTGGTAGGCCTGAGCTAATGGCCGAGCAGTTTAAATAATTAAGCCTCTGTGTGTTTATTTTATAAGTGGGCTACGGGACTGCTGGGACTTGGTGGGGCCCTGAGAGAAAAACTCAAGCTACACCCTCAGCTTTATGGTGATTTAACCAATTACTTTTGTGGGACAATCAATATTAAGGAGAGTAAACGACTGCCATGTTTCTACTTGATCATAGCTACTTTGCTCATCAACTCCTTATTCCTGAGAAAATATATCAAATTCAAATAACGATCTACTGTATATGTTAAGTTTTGACTTTGCCCTATCTGTCAGCCCCCAAAGGAAAAATCCCAGGTATTCTGCTATAACACCTGAAGAGATTTCAGAGTTCCCAGCAACGCCCTGTCCTTGTTAGATCTGCTATGTCCTTTTGCATTGCTCCGAACTTTTGTACTATAAGTGATAAGGGGGATGGTGTTCAACAAGGGTCTCCCAAACATTTAATTTGTTCTTCTGATAAGAATTATAGTGATGCAAGAGCTAAAGGGGGTGGTGGAGAAATAGCATGACGTGTTTTATCATGATTAAGAGAGTTTTTACTCTTATTACAAGTTAATGAAATCTTGTTACAAGTTATTGCAACTGTTTTTGATTATTTAAATAGTGAAATAATAAAAGACTCTGTAACTATGCAAGTTCAGGCTCTTTATAAGGCAAATGTGTTCATTACATTCAGTTTTACTGTTGGCAAGTGTCCTGTAAGTATTTGGTAAGAGGCTATCCTCACCCTGTTCCTAAACTCTGACCCTCCATTCCTACACTTCATTAAAGAGATGGTTTGAGGACTGGGTTTTCTTTTAGCCATTCTCAAAGAACATTTACACCTGCTCTATTATACACATTAAATAAAGAAAAAATACTACAGAGATTAAGGGTGTTCAGAGCTCCCCATTCTCACTCTCACTCTTTTTATTTTTATTAATTTTTCGTTTATTTTACATACTCATCACAGTTTCCCCTCCTTCCTCTCCTCCTATTCCCTTTCCTCACCTCCCATATATCACCCATTACTCCTTTAAAAAATGTTTCACAGTTTTTATTGATATTGTAAGGGTAGTCTTTGAAAAATCTTTACACGGAGCGTTGCATAGTAATTTATTACATGATGAAGCATTCTGTCTTGGAGGAACGCTTGTTAAGACACAGGATGTTCTAAAGTAGTGATTCTTAACCTTCTTATGCTGCAATATTTTGATACAGTTCCTCATGTTGTGGTGATCACCAACCATAAAGTTATTTTGCTTGCTACTTCATAACTGTAATTCTTTTACTGTTATGAATTGTAATGTAAATATGTTTGGAGAAAGAGATTTGGCAAGGGGGTCACAACCCACAGGTTGAGAACCACAGATTTAAGTGCAGGAGAGCATTCTATTTTGCGGGGACGCTCATAGCTAAGGAAGTAAGTAACTCAAAAAGTTTCAGAAAGATGTTGAATTTACCAGATTCACTAGTCCCCATTCCCCCAGCCCCGCAAGAGTGTTGAAGTAGTAAGGATTGCTAAGGGACACTCTCACACCAGCTGAGCTGCTCACAATAACTGGGATACCTGGAAGGGACACTGTCCAACTTGTTGAGCTGCCTGCAGACTGTGCAGTGTGCTCCGGGTTTTCAACTTTGTGAGATGTCATGTGTGCTGAGGTGCGATTTCGGTGATGTAACTGTTTTTGAGTCATTTCTGTTCCTAAAAAGTAATCACTCATCCATATTCCTGTAAACAATCCCTCATAAACTTGGCTCACCAAGTTTGACTCTGGTGATGTCCTCACCTTGGTCTGACATTGGCTCTCTATTTAGGGTGAGTTGATGCATCCATATGTCATATGATAGTTAATCTTGTTTGTCAAATTGATTGATCTGGAATACATCCATAGGCACATATATGAGTAGGTTTATTAGGGTAATTAATAGAAGGACTGATGAGAGAAAATCTGTGGACTGTGTTGTGCTTTCTGTGTGCAGCCCAGTATAAAAAGGTCTAACAAGAAAGCTTTGCCTGCTGCTTGCCTTTACTCTTCTTCCAGTGATGGCAACTACTCTGTCGCTGCCAGTAATGCTCTCATCATTTGATGACACTGGAACCCAGATTTTCATCCTCCCAATGTTGGGAGAAGACCAGCAGCACTTAGTTTGTGCCAGTTGAGACCACTGAGTCATCTTGTCTTGTGGTCTAAGTAGTTTCTAGATTCTCAGTATAGACAGTTGTTGTTGGACAACCTAGCCCATGCCATGTAAGCCACGTAAATCTAATAAATTCCCTCATAAAATATAGTCGTTGTATCCATTCTGTTCCTCTGGGAAACCTGACTAATACACATGCTCATGTCAAATCTTTCTAAATGTCATATCTCTTTTGGAGCAGGAAACGATGGTTACAGGTAAGAGTTTACTTTGATTTTGAAAGAAATACACACACACACACACACACACACACACACACACACACACACTAGACCTAAGAAAGTTGTAATCACAATTTGTGGACAAATAAATACTCTAATTATTCCAAGAACACTTCCACAAAACGTTCATAACAGGTTTTGACACATTAGGACTTCTTCCAGTAATTAGCAGCATGACCTACGATAACAAAGTAGACCCTCCAGTTCCTCTTCCTACAAAGTAACGAATTTGAACAAAATAATTTGAAAGTATTTTCAAACTCCAACAATTTATATTACCTTATGATATGTAAGAAAAAATAAAAATTCTGGCTTGTTGCTTTTAAATGGGAGGTTGAAATTGCTCTTAATATTATTTTAATGCTATCTGTTCCCCCCTTCAATTCCGTCACTGCTTGCTGTATATATTTAGGTGTGCTCATGTTAGGTGCATGCGTATTCATAATTGCTACATGATATTGGGTAATTGTCATTTCTCTCACCTCTATTGTGACGGTTTTGAGTTAAAGCCTGCCTTTTGTGACGTAAGTAGATGAATTTGTGATACTGGACTGAATCAAAGCTAGCTTCCCAAGACAGATACAGGTCATAATAATGCCTACCAGTTCTTCAGACTTAACAGGAGGTGTTTTTTTGTGTGTCAGATCCAAATTCTCATTCTAATAGCTGAATGACTTTGTTGCCAAGTCTTGTCAATAAAGATAACCAGAACAATCTCTATGAGATTGTCAATCATCATATCCTGCCTTTTCATTTATGGGGAAACAGTGATAAGAAAGGCCAATGGCTACTTGAGAGTAGTATTTTAGTTAAAGGAAAGTGGAAACTTTCAAGTGAACTTTGTTTCACTTCTTTTTTTTTCTTTTTCCGAGATAGGGTTTCTCTGTGTAGCTTTGCGCCTTTCCTGGAACGCACTTGGTAGCCCAGGCTGGCCTCCAACTCACAGAGATCCACCTCGTTCTGCCTCCCGAGTGCTGGGATTAAAGGCGTGTGCCACCAACGCCCGGCTTTGTTTAACTTCTATAAATGAACTGAGTTCTAGTCTGTTTTGTTTTCTACCTCCATTATTTCATTTGGTGTTTCTAATAAAGCATAGACTCAAACAATAGCATGATCGCTTATCAAGGAAATATCAGTAGCTTGCCAGTGAGGAATTTAGATAGGTCAATAAAACATACAATATGGTAGCATCAGAGAAGAATTAATGGAGGACAGTGGTCCAAGCCAGGTCCTTTATGCCCATTTCTTATTTTTGTTGATTCTTTTTGAGAATTTCAGACATGAGTACCATATTTTTATCACTTACAGCCCTCTCTCTTCCTCTCCAGCTCCTCTTGTGCATCATACTTCATACACATAGACATACACACAGAGTTATTCCTTCATTCGTATATATCTTGAAGATAATTGAACTCTTCTCTTTATATAACTTGAGAATGGAGGGAGTGAGAGGGGTTGGAGGGAGGGTAGGTGGGAGATGCTGGAGGGAGGAAAAGAAAGGAGAAAATAAAAAATTTTAAACTTTTGATTATAGTACAATTATACTATGTCTCTCATCATGTGTTAATTCTATGTTCCCTGTCCTTTCAACTTACCAACAGCTGAAGAAAGTACAGCTAAATGTTATGTGATGTAATTTTCAAGTCTACATCATGTTGTATAGTTCCATCTTGATTTCTTGGGATACTTATACTTTGAATCTAGCCACCATGTAGAAGAGAAGGCAAAACAGCAGCCATGGAAGGATATATTTATCATATATTTCATGGAATGATTTAGTTGGTGACATCTGCAATGTAAGCCTTGGGGCTCAGGCAGACTGGGGCCCTAAGGTCCAGCCAATAGCATTATTTGACAGACATTTGAGTGGAAAAAAAATCTTTTTTATTATTATTAAGAGATTTTCTCTTCATTTTATATACTAACTACAGATTCCCCTCTCCTCCCTCCTCCTGACTCCAGCCTCCCCCTCCCCAACCCACCCACCATTCCCACCTCCTCCAAGGCAAGGTCCCCCATGGAGAGTCAGCAGTCAAGGCAGGGCCAAGCCCATCTTCCCAGTATCAAGGCTGCGCAATGTGTCCCACTGTAGGCCCTAGGCTCCAAAAAGCTGGCTCAAGCACCAGGGACAGGTCCCAATCCCACTGCCTGGGGGGCCCCTAAACAGTTCAAGCTAAACAACTGTCTTGCCTATCCAGAGGGCCTAGTCCAGTACCATGGGGGCTGCTCAGCTATTGTCCACAGTTCATGCATTTCCACTAGTTTGACTGGCCATCTGTACATTTTCCCATCATGATCTCGATGTCCCTTGCTCATAGAATCCCTCCTCTCTCTCATCAACTGGACTCCTGGAGGTTGGCCTGGCACCTAGTCATGGATCTCTGTGTTTGCTTCCGTCAGTCACTGGATGAGGGCTCTAAGATGACAGTTAGGGTATTCAGCCATCTGATCACCAGAGCAGGCCTGTTCAGGCACCCTCTCGACTATTGCCAGTAGTCTAAGGTGGGGACATCCTTGTGGATTCCTGGGAACTTCCCTAGCACTCTGTTTCTCCCTATTCCCATGATGTCTTCATTTATCATGGTATCTCCTTCCTTGTTCTTCCACTCTGTCCCTGTTCCAGCTTGAACCTCTTATTCCCCTATGTTCTCTCCCATCCCTTGCCCTCCATTACCCCCCTCACCCTCAGTTTGCTTAAGTAGATCTCCTCTATTTCTCCTTTACTGGGCAATCTATGCGTCTTTCCTAGGGTCCTCCCTGCTAGGTAGCAGGGAGTGGAAAATTTCTTAGGTGACTCTGTCCCTTATAAACCCAGCCACTCTTAGATGCTTTTGAGTCTTAGCATATCAAGATCCAGAAATCACAAGGCAAAGAAAAACCATTCTATTTGGGTTCTACTCAAAGTTTTAACATGGAAGATCCATAAACATGATTAGATTAGACTTGTTTTGGCACGAGGAGTGCACTAAGGTTGAAACATTAATCTAGTATATAGATTATTTTTAAAGTAACTCAGTTTAGCCTAGCATGGTGGTACACACCTTTAATTAGACTTTGGGAGGCAGAGGCAGGCAGATCTCTCTGAGTTCATATCTCTGAACCTGGTCAACAAGAGAGAGTTTCAAGACAGCCAGGGCTATAACAAAAATTCTCTCTGGGAAAACAATTAAAATCAGCCTTGTCTTTATTCCATAAGCTGTAGACCCTTGAGGTAAGTTTGGAGAAAAGGGGATCTTTGACATATAAAGGGAAAAGCTCACAGAACCTGATTTCTACAGTAAGATGACAAATTAAAGTATGTATATATATATATATATATATATACTTTATTTAACTTAATAAAAAAATTTAAGAGTTGGTTGGTGCTCCTACAAACTTTCAGAAAACCAGAAGATATTTAAGTAATAATGGATCATCCAGTAGGGCATTCAGATAGATCTATTCCTTAAATAATGAAACACAAAAAAAGCCCATTGTCCAATGTCACCAGGAAACTAAGTTAGAGATAAATTTACTTAGAAGGAAACTGTGACTATTCCTATTTTGAAACAGAATTAATGATCATTCGGCAGGTGAGAATTCATAGTAATTTTAAAGTAACCATGCCAACTTGGATTTAGAGCAACAAAGCTTTGAAATTCAGGGGCCATCACCTCCCGCATCCTCACATTGAAGTAAAATAATAGCTGGCTGAGGAAATAATCACCCAGTTGAATCAGTCATGGGTTTCCTTGTAACAAAGAAAGTTTGGCTTGGTAGTTGGAAACAAGATCCCAGAGCAAAAACCATGAATTTCTAAGAGCTAAGGCTGAGTTCCGGTAGCTAAGTTGGTGACAGGTTCCCAGATGAATTCTACAGAAACCGTAGTGCTGTGGGATATTCTGTATGGCAAATGTGTTGCTAATAAAACACTGATTGGCCAGTGGCTAGGCAGGAAGTATAGGCGGGACTAACAGAGAGAATAAAAAGAACGGGAAGGCGGAGGGAGTCACTGCCAGCTGCCGCCAGGACAAGCAGCATGTGAAGATGCCGGTAAGCCACGAGCCATGTGGCAAGGTATAGATTTATAGAAATGGATTAATTTAAGATATAAGGACAGTTAGCAAGAAGCCTGCCACGGCCATACAGTTTGTAAGCAATATAAGTCTCTCTGTGTTTACTTGGTTGGGTCTGAGCGGCTGTGGGATTGGCAGGGAAACTCTAGCTACACCGTAGCTTTTGTCTCACACTGCTCATCTTAATGGCAGCATCTATAGTGGCTTTTCTATGTAAGCCACATCGAGTGTTTCAAGGCTGCAGCTGGCGTCAGGTAGATTGCATGCCTATTTTGTTCACAGGTCTGTTTCATTAGCAGATACGAACACCAGGAACTGAACACTCAGGCGCTGAATCTGAGAAATCACAATGAGCAGCATCTTCCATAGTAAAGAAATGTACTCTATGCATTTTGCTGCCACCACGCCCCACTCCCCCCAGGAGAGGTAGCTGCTTCTGTAGAGGCACAGGATGGCAGAAAAACAATAAAAAAGAAATGTAGGCCGGTTTCAAGCTAATGAGGCAATCAGATGAGTCTTGGGGACATGTCAAGAGATAGTAAAGATAGTAAGTACATTTGAAGAGACCACACACACACACACACACACACACACACACACACACACACACACACAATTGTGAATGTTTGTCCATAAAAAGGACTATAGTAACCTGTAGTTCTAAAGGATGGCCACACCATTTACATTGGTGCTGTGGTATTCTAAGAAGGGCTGGGTCTCTGTATGTCTTACTTTCCTGAACCTGCAAGATTTTGTTTCTTAATTAATACCATAGAGAAGAAGAGGCACTCTGATTTCTGAAGATAGGCACAAGATGCTATGTCTTTGGGCTTTACTGATCTAGGATGTTTGTCTCAGTAACTGCTTGCCTTACTGTAATAAGTTCAAATTACTCACTCAGAGTAATAGCAAAACCCAGAAGCCCTTTGAAGATGTTTTATTTGAAAGCTCACAAGAATACCACAGAACACTTCCATTAATATCCTCGTATATGAATACCACACATGCATCCAGTTACAACATTTGTTCTCAGCCTTTGAGTCTTCTAAGCTAAGGTCCAAAGACAAACTTTTCTTCTATTATCACTCTAATTTCTGATCCATAAAAACCATAACTATAAAGAATCTTTTGTTAAATGTCACTAAGTCTGCATTGGCTTATTGTATAATAATAAATAATTTATAAATGCTAAAGTTATTTTGAAAAGTCCAATACCCAAATACTTTTAATTCTTTATTAATCAATTAATTAGATGCCAATATATATATTGACATTTTTTCATCACAGGTTTACATAATTTTTAAAAAGTATAATTTAGTTTTTTATGATTTGGAGTTTTTTCTAAAAATCTGACAGATGATGATTAAAACATGTTGGCAATTTATACATAATGATTGTATAAAAATATATCCAGGTTGTCTTCAGCAACAGAAACTGTTGGATTGTTTTTTTCATGCTCCTGTGTTTCTATTACATAATATTAAACTACAATAGCATGAAGTATTTTCCATGATTTGTTTTGAAGCCCTGAAGCCTTATTAAATATAACTAAATTGCAGTTACTCCTGTCCTATTCACACTGTTACAGGTCTGAGGTTACTTCCTTGCTTATAAAATGGGGCCTGGCTGCACTCAGCACCTGGATCGTAGTGTTCACAATCTGTATCACAGACCCAACTCAAGGTTGTGATCAGTCTTAGGTCAACACCTTGTGCAATGTATAAAAGTCACTTGTTAATTTGTTTTTTTAATGGTATAATTTTTTATAACAGAAATGTTGAGTCAGACAACAGAAATACATTTTCTCTTTGTGCTAGAGGCTGGACATCCAAGATCAAGGTGGTTTCTCTTTCTAGTCTGGCTAAGGATTGCCTGCATCTTCACTGGGCCTTTTTGCTTTTGATTCATCTCTGCTGTTTCATTTTGTAAAGACACAAGACCTCTGTAAAGACTCTAGATGCAAGTCTAAACCGAGGAATGAAAAAGGCATGGATAAAGGTGTAGGAGCAATGCAATTAATGGATGGATTGACTGGTGTCCATCCTGTTTGTGAACTCTGCATCGGATTTATAATACCACTATCAGGAACACATTTTGGTCATTAGGACAAATATATATATATATTTTAATTGGAAAGATAATACATACTTCTAACTATTTAAAAATGCTACAGAGGTAAGAAACTGAAAAAGGAAAGAAGAAATAAACAGAAATTGTAGATATAATTTTCTGAAAATTGAGTAAAAGGTAATTTAAGCTAGATACTATTAAGAGCTGGGTAAGCAAAACGAAAATTTAAAATAAAAATTAGTTGAATTGAAGTGCAAATATTTTGAAAGAGTAAAGGTATTTAAGAGATTAAGGGCTAGGGCAAGAATAAGTCCCTGACTCTAACCCTAGTGTATTATAAACTATTTCCACGTATCACTCACTGTGGTGAAAATCCAGTGCTCAGTCTTTAAAAGCACCTGACCATTCCTTACCTTATGCAATGGGACTGTGTGGTATGACTGGCTTTGCGGCGCCTTAACCCTGGCACTCAGAGTCTGAGCTTGTTTTCTGTTAGCTGCATCTGTCTTGTGGCCAGATACCTGACAGGGACAATGGAAGACAAGAAATGCTTATTTGGGGCTCAGAGTTTCAGAAGTCCTGGTCCATCATTGCTGGAGACCCACTGCAATGGGAGCTTGCAGCCCAGGTTCTTCACACAGTAACATGGTCAAGGAAGCACAGGATGTGGACCAGAACCAGGGAGACAAGTAATCTACAGAGATCTGCCTTTAGCAACCTACTTCTGCCGGCCAGGACCCACCTCCTCAAGTCTCCACAGTCTCCAAAATAGCAGTAGCATACACTAGAGATTGACAATCAAAATAGAGGCGTAGAGAAATTTAATGTTCAGCTCTAAAAGTCTATAACCTCTTCTCCGTGTCACTTCATCTTCATCAAGTGTCTCCTTCCCTAAACACAAGAAGGAAGTTGACAGGCACAAGCTTGCTTGCTTTGTCATTTTCAGAAAGTCAAATAGCATCCCTTCACCGAACTGTTGAAAGAAAGGGAAGGTTTCACAATTCTTGGACTAGTTTAGATCACAGCTTGTCTTTGAGACCAATCAATTGAGCCTAAAGTATGGAATTATGAAGAGTTGATTTAGTTAACCTGGGTTCATTTCTGGCTTCAGAGTGTAGTAATTCATTCCTAAAAAAATTATATACCAGAAAAATCTAAACCACCATAAAAGAAAGAACAATAAATATAATAAAATTATATATATACATACATATATACATATATACATATATATATATAAAACCAAACATATATCAATATTTTTCTGATAAGGATGTCCTGCACTGTGTACTGTTCATGTATTTTCTTTTACAAGTTCCTTTATGCATGTAAAACTTTATTATGATGTGTCTATAAAAGTCCCTGATTATACAATTTAAAAAAATTCGTGCTGCTGTGTTTCCTGACTCTCTCTTAACCCAGATAGTGCAGAATGTGAAGGACAGTGAAGACTTTGTTGTATGTGCCCATGACAGAGACAGTAGCAAACTGCTTATTTGGAAAATTGAATAAAACAAGGAAAGTCAGTTTCAGAAGTTTTTACATCATTGTGACAATGGTTTCCTAATAAACACAGAAAAAAAGTTCTCAACTCCAGAATTTTAAATTTAAAGTATTTATGAAAATGCACATTTTCAGCCACTGTACATTCTATTCCTTAAATCTATTTGCTCCCTATCTCATTAGACTTTTGTACAGCAGACAGCACTCAAGTCATTGACCTTCTTTGAAAAAAAATGTGTTTAAATCAAGCAAAACAAATTTAAAAAAATGTCTAATTTCCTCATGGGTGACCATTGTTACTAAGACTAAGAAAATCTTGATCCTCTCAGGAGAAGCAACTTCCCAGTCATACTTAGAGGCTCTTTTTTCATGATTCTGGTAGGTTCCATATTATTTGCTACTATGGAGTGAGCAAGTCTTTCTTTGCCTCAGTTTCCATGGCCTGTGGAGAAAGAGATGGAAACTCTGCAGTCAATAAGAACTGAAGACAAAACAAAACAACCGAACACATCCCTGCATAAATGGGGATGTCCCATTGACGCAACTCATTCCATCCCAAAGGGAAAAATACATTTTAAAGCTGGCTTTGTTGAACAAAGAGGCCTGAGTTCTCTTGCTATTTCTAGGGGTGCAAATGCAATCCAATCAAAAGACCGCTACGAAGGAGCCACTGATATCTTAGACCAAGTGGTCAGGGGACAGTGAAGATAATCAATAGTTGGTGTGGCTGGGCAAGCACTACAACTTGCATATCCGGGACATTTTCTCTGAGTCAGTTTCATTCTCACTGTGAATTACAGCTTTGGTTTAGTTCTGAAGCCACTTTCCAATGCAAACAGCATCTTTGTGGTCGTTTGGGCTTCCCTAGTCCCAAAAGTGCATAGAAAGTAGTAAACAGTCAGGTTCTTCTTCCTAAATTGACATGGTACCTGCCTCAAATCAGAGAACCTTCTTAGCCATGAGTGGTTTTATTTAGTTTTTCATGTTGAATTAATGAGAATTCTTCCATATATCTAATTATGTTCCAATACATATGTTTTCCTTGTGACAACATTCCTCTGTTGCATCTGTAGCTCTGTCCCTCTGATGATTCTTTGGAGTATCAGAATTAACTGTGGTGTGCTAGTGTTAGCTCATCCTGCCATGTGAGATAGATTGCTAAAGTTTTATTCATTTTGTGAGCTCATTGCTAAAATACTGCCAGCCTAAAGTGGGTCATGACAGAAATATTGCTATCAAAGAAACTGTCACCTGCTATGGTACCCCAGCTAACAGTGTGACTTGTCAGGAGTGTGTTCAAATATCTACTCTCAGAACTGGCTTTCCTTCCTAGAACACCTTGAAATATGAAAGGGAAATTAATGTAAAATAAATTCACTCTCAAAAGGAAGAATATGCAATTTTCGTATGTGTGTGCAATTCACCAAATGAAAAATTATTCTCTATTTGTGAAACCTATATATGCTTGATTATAAAGATCTAAATTTGTAAATCTTGAAACACTATTTAGCAATTATTTTATATTTAGTATGCCTGAAAAATGAAATACTAATTCAATGTTCTCATTTTTAAAAATGTAGTCATCTTGCCTATAACTTAGTCATTAATTCTAAGCAAATCAAATATAAAAAGATAAATTTAGCCGGGCGTTGGTGGCACACGCCTTTAATCCCAGCACTCGGGAGGCAGAGGCAGGCGGATCTCTATGAGTTCGAGGCCAGCCTGGGCTACCAAGTGAGCTCCAGGAAAGGCGCAAAGCTACACAGAGAAACCCTGTCTCGAAAAACCAAAAAAAAAAAAAAGATAAATTTAATAAATGTATTCAGATATAATTTAGATTTATGAAAATTCAGACAGTTTCTTGCTAATACAGATTCATCATCATTTTGAGTTTTACTTCACTTTAGAAGCTCAGAGATTAGTGGTGAAAGAAGTATTGGGTCAAATACATTCATATGTATCAATGGGGAAATTTTGGCTTCAAAAGAAGCAGGCCAGAGACATTTTGCCAACATTTGAAGGGTGCTAAAAATTCTCTCTAGTCCTAACTTCTTCACTTTTGTTTATCCTCGTACATCCTACATCCATGTTGCTCTGGAGTTTCCCGCACTATGGAGACACTGTAAGTAACACGGGGAGGTGTTATTTAATACAGGAACCAGTACTTAGATGAAGAAGTTCAGGGAAGGTTTAAAAGACCAAGGTTGGATGGGCGAAAGATAGCAGCAATACTTGGCTGGGACACAAGTGAGTGGAAAAGTCACGCTTGGAGAGAAGTACAAAGACATGGGTAGCAGAGCTGTGAATATTTCTGGGGTGTCTATGAAGCAACCATCTTGGGGACACAATAACTTCACGATAGTCATTTCTGCATAAATTTTACATTTGCTGTTGAAGTTTCTCTTGTCAACAAACACCAATCCAGAGACAAACAGGGAAGGGATTTTGAGAAACATGATAAGATTAGAGTGTTGGTATAGAGTTGACTCACACAGTCCAGCACAACTTCCTAAGGGTCAGGGTCATCAGTACTCTCCTGTTTTACATAAAATACTCAGGCTCTTGCCATTTCAATAATGTTTTGCAATTTTTAAATCTATTTGCTTTGCATTACTAATATACATTTACTGGTTTTATATACTAGTTATATTAAATGTTATAATTTAGTGAATGCTGATGACTATGTTTTGAATGTGTCCCCTGCAGAATTTACAATGAAGCTTCATCCCATTGTGTTGGCATAAGAGATGGAAGCTGTGAAAAGTAAGTCACAAGTGTCCTATAAAAGGGCTGCAAAGAACTATCCTAGGCCTTTTTATCTCCTCCATCCCTTCTGTCACATGAACAGAAAGCCTTCCCTCTCTCCAGAGGATATAACACTAAGGTGTCATCTTGGAAAGCAGAGAAGGATTCCCTCATCAGACACTGAATCTCTTGATGGCTTGAACTTCTATTTCCTAATGTTCAGAAATGTGAGAAATGAATTCTATTATTTATCAGTTACCCATTCTTAATTATTTTGTTATATTATTAGCACAGATGGGTGAAAATTTTCTTTGAGAATAGAAAAGCAGCAACAACAGATGATCGAAGTTGACGACTGGATTTGAGCTATCAGCTAAGCCTGTATCAACTGTGACCCTGTGACTGGGACAGAGACACAATTCCACACCAAACTGTTATTGACATCTGCCTAAGGAGGTATCTTCAGAGATCTTGGTCCAGGCAAAACCAGGATTTGTGGTTTTCTTCATTTCAATGAAGAAAAGAATTTCAGAATGAGCCAACATATGGTAGGAAAGGAAGGAGCTCAAGGAAAGAGTAAGTACACCCAAAAGCATGTGGGTGGGCTTCCCTAAGAGAGCTGCAACTTATTAAAAGACATCCTTTAAAACAGACTTTAAGTATGGAGGTAAGAGAAAGAGACTCCAGGGAAAGATTAAGACACTTCCAGCTGTGGGCATGGACTTATCAATGTGGTGGTAGTGGGTTAAAGTTTATTAAAGGACATTTTTAACCTAGATTTTAAGTACAGGGTTGAGAAACAGAGACATTCTGGGAAAGAATAAGACATACTCCTCAAGTGTGGATGTCAGCTTCTCAAGGGAGAGTAGCAACTATTAGTAAGTAGCCTAGCAATAGCATGCACACTGTTTTGTTTTGTTTTGTTCTGGCTTTCAAGTTGTATCTAAAATGCTTCGTAAAAAATCCTTTTTTTCTTCTCTTTTGATAAGCGAGTTCATAGGATGGCTCTGGGCTGTCTCAGGTAAAACCTTAAGTTCCCAATGTAAAGTCAGGACCCTGGGATTGCACAGGGAATTAGGACATGTCCTTTTACCATAAAGGGAGTTTCTGGTGAGATTCCTGGAAAACTTCAGGGCCACAGCTTGGAAAGTATAAAGGCATTAAGTAAATGTTAATTGTGCTGGAATTCTTGATTCTTAGCTGGTAAGAGACTTAATCAGACTTCAGGATGGGGTGGGAGGCCTCCTTTTCTTTCTCTATGTCTCCATAATTTCTCCTGTCTTTTCTTTCTTTCTTTTCTTTCTTTCTTTCTTCCTTCCTTCCTTCCTTCCTTCCTTCCTTCCTTCCTTCCTTCCTTCCTTCCTTCCTTCCTTCCTTTCTTTCTTTCTTTCTTTCTTTCTTTCTTTCTTTCTTTCTTTCTTTCTCTTTTTCTTCTTTCTTTCTTTCTTTCTTTCTTTCTTTCTCTTTTTCTTCTTTCTTTCTTTCTCTCTTTCTTTCTTTCTTTCTTTCTTTCTTTCTTTCTTTCTTTCTTTCTTTCTTTCTTTCTTTCCTTCTTTCTTTTTGTTACTTAAAACAATCTGGAATATCTGCATATTAGAGAAACACTGATGTGTGACATTCCACATGGACATATCTCTGACAAAGCCCATCATTGAAGTGAGAGTTTCCTCTTTCTATTGCGTCTGATTTCCTACATTTGAAGCTTATATCATTATAGACAGCTTAGGTTTTTGTTCTCCTTTTCCATCCTTAGTATATATTTCAACATGAATATATTATATAATATATAATATAATAAATCATTGCCATGAGATTGCTCTCATTTTTATGCCATCGCTGTCACCGTTTTCCTCAAATGCAATGCCCATTGTGTCTCTCTTGTTTTGAAAGATAAAATATTAACCATTTCACTTAACCGCTGGCATTGATAGTCACACTCTTACTTGTTACCTTTCCCTTCAGGTCTGTGTGGGCTGAGCTGTGCACCATGAGGATCATAGAATGATTTCGTATGAATGGTATAGCAAACACAGCAACTTGAACCAAAGGAGCCCTTTAAATAAAGAAATGTGTGTGGATCAGCAACCATGATGCAAACTATTTACTGCATGATCCTGAGTTGTTCCCTGTGCTTCATCTCTAAATTGTTTATATGATAATATTAATAACGATAATAATAACAATTATTATTATTTGAGACAGGACCTTATGTAGCTCAAGCTAGCCTTAAATTTAATATGTAGCCAAGGGTGACCTTGAACTTCTCATCTTCTGTCTGCACCTTCCAAGTGCTGGGATTACATTTGTGCACAATCATGCCCAGTTTGTGAGGTGCTGGCGATCAAATCCAGAGTTTTGTCAAACCAGGCAAGCATTCTATCAGCTGAGCCACAACTCCAGCTCTCTCACTTACAATCTGGAGAAGTGATTGGCAAGTACCTTAGAATGCTGAGAACTGTAAGTTTACTACAAGTTAAATATCAAGAATAATATTTGGATTATAATAAATATTCAGTGACTGTCAATATTAATGCTATCATCATCATTATCATCATCATTACTGCTTTACACACATGGAATCAAGGCACAAAAATTCAACTATGCATAAAATGTAGATGTTTCTTTACACTATCATTTTTTTTTGTTAATTCTCTGCCATGTCAGGACTTTTTGTTGCTGTTACATATCTGTTATGTCTGGTGAAATGTCTTCAACTAACTGATCATTTAACCCAAGCCCACACTTCCTAGGTAGAGTATATGTCTTCTGTAACGTTTTCAGTTACCCTTGCTGTGAAAGTTACAAACTGCATGTGGAAGTGTGTGCATATGGTTGATTTGTATATCTAAAAGTGCCAATATCCATGATGGCTATGGGAGAATGCAGTTGATTTATAAGTGACTTTTAAAATATTGAGAGTGTTCCCTGTGATTTGTGGATAATATTATACAATGCAAAGCTGAGAAACAGGGCAAAGCTCAAAATACATGATGCACTAATACAGAAGATTTATGTAATTTCATGATATTTTTATAACAATCAAGTGTGCGTTTGAAACTAATTTTTATACCTTAATCAATGTCCATGAATTCCTTTGCCTACACATATTATATACCTTAAAATAACATTTCATTTCTTTTTCAATGCTCATGTGTGTTTCAGTCTTCAAGACTTCAAATTATTTGACTATAAAAAAAATCGCTCTTTGCAACACTGTGTGTGTGTGTGTGTGTGTGTGTGTGTGTGTGTGTGTGTGTGTGTATGTACACACTTGTGTTTACATGTTTAATTGCTTAATGCAAGTATGTTTTATTTGGGGGAGCTGTGTCCTGGAAGCACCATGGAAAAACCTCATAGAGGTAGAGGTTGTACTGAGAAGTGAGCTTGTTGCTGTTGAAGGGTTTTGCTTTGATTAGGTAAAAGCCTGCCTAGCTGAATGTAGAGTCTTAGAGTTTATCATCAACTTGGAGTTACTATATTTCTTGTCCATACTCAGCAGACAATCTTAGAACCCCCTGGAGTCATCTTCACCTCAGCTCCTGAGTGGTGAAACTACACTCTATGCAAAATGAAGCAAGTAATATATCCAAAAGGCCAGTCTCAGCTTAAATTGCACAAGAAATAAAGCTATCTGCCTGACCTAGGAGACAGGTGTTGTTTCCACAAGGGTGTTGCCTTAGTTCAGGAGACCATTTGGCCTTGGATGCTTGATAGGTATTTTAGATAAATACACTGTTAAGAGTTCTTGGAAGCATACATAGCATACAAGAAAATCATTGTAGGAACCAGCTAATATATATATATATATATATATATATATATATATATATATATATA